>JAZEWT010000022.1:9976854-9989671 GCA_036362905.1 Mordacia mordax
CCGAGGTCACAGTGAGAGCCACACACTCATCACACCGACCATCACTCACCGAGGTCACAGTGAGAGCCACACACTCATCACTCTGACCATCACTCACCGAGGTCACAGTGAGAGGCACACCCTCATCACTCCAACCATCACTCACCGAGGTCAGTGAGAGCCACACACTCATCACGCCAATTTCAACTGACTCAAGACACAATGGGAACCACACCCACCCACGAGACGGAACATTGAGTGGTTTGGTTGTTTTGTCGTGCGGTGTAGTGACGGCAAGTGTCGCGCTGTGGGTGAGACACTGACCGGCTGGGTTTGAAGACGGCGATGAAGCAGGCAAGGGGGTTGGCCAGGGCGGCCAGCGTGGCACTCAGGTGGTAAGCCGTGTTGCCGTAGGGCAGGCACGAGTAGGACTGCACGGAGGGCAGCACCCCGTTCGTCAGCCCGTTGGCCCAGGCCAGGATGAGGAAGATTGCGGCAAACTCGAGCCACGAGAGTGAACGAGACGAGCTCGTGTCGGTCCTGCCAATGAACAACCTGGCGGCGTCACTCAGTCGCGTCACTCGGTCGGGTCTCTCGGTTGGGTCCCTCAGTCGGGTCCCTCGGCCGCATCACACTCGGCTGCGTCACTTGGTCGCATCACTCGTCAGCCGAGAGGATACGGCATGCCGGCATCGTGTCACATGCACTGACAAGGAATGGTCGTCTAACGGTTGATGCACTGCCCTGCAAACCTGGCGACCCGAGTTTTATTCCTCCTTCCGTCACCAATACCAGCCATGATTTTACAAACCCACGGACCCTAATCCGCTATGACCAGTCGGGTGCAGTGAGTAGCGTTGTCGCCTCACAGCAACAAGATCCCGGGTTCAGTTCCCAAGCTCGGGTGCCTTTCTGTGTGGAGTTTGCGAGTTCTCCCCGTGTCTGAGTGGGTTTCTGCTGGGTGCTCCAGTTTCCTCCCACCGTCCCAAAAACACGCCCAGGTTAATTGACAGTTGGTTAAATCGTCCCCCCAGTGTCCTGCTATTGAGTATCGCGGGGCCTGCACGTGGTATGGCAAACTGTGCAGTAGGTCACCTAGGCGACCACAGCCGTGAAAACCCCACTAGGGGTTAACGTCGACACCGTGTTAACGAAGAGCAGAAGAATAAAATAAGATGACGAGCAGAGTCTACCACTTTGGATGGTGTCTTCCTAAACGGGAAGAACCCATCGGTCTTGGTAGATTCTTCCTAACTCTATAGATTCTACCAAGACCACCAGACCGAGTTAGGAAGGCTCTACCTTTGCAGGTAATGCATTTGTATCATTGTGCGTTCGAATCTATTGTGTTCATCTTTCCTGCATTATGTGCTGTATGTTTATTCATGTTTTTAATACAGTGCTTATGGCCAATAGGTATCTAAGTGTGGATCAGGGTACCATCTGCAAATGCTGCGATCCAGGAAAGTTTATGCAATGGATGCTTAGTGGAGAGCGAGGTGTTTGTGTGTCACGGAAAACGCAGTGTGGGTGTCTTGTGGATAACGAGATCGGGGTGTATCACGGATAATGAGGTCTGGGGTGTATTGTGGATAATGAGGTCTGGGTGTACACTTGTGAACATTAATTGGCCAAACATTCCAATGCAGAAAAAATACCTACAAATTATTCAAATGGGTTTATACGGTGGCCCAGTGGGTGGCGCTGGCACCTCACAGCAAGAAGGCCCCGGGTTCGAATCTCGCCTCGGGTGCCTTTCTGTGTGGAGTTTGCATGTTCTCCTCGTGTCCGCGTGGGTTTTCACCAGGCACTCTGTTTTCCTCCCACATTCCAAAAAACATGCAGCTGCATAGGTTAATTGGCTTGCAGACTAAATTCCCCACAGTGCCCAGTGATGGACTGGCGTCCCATCGTGGGTATATCCTTGCCTTGCGCTCTGTGTCTGCCGGGATAGGCTCTGGCTTACCGCGACCCTGTACAATACTAAGCGGTTTCTGACAATGAGATGAGATGAGTGATTATACATAGCAACATCGCCCTCTACTGCGAAAGCTTGGCAGGGCTCTCCTGAAAACGGGTGACATTTTGGGCAATGGCCAGCATCACACTCATGTTAACATGTGCAGTGAAGAAGGGCTAATGTCAAAAAACTGTGCCAATTAAGTGTTTGCTTTAGTTTAAGGCAACACTTTTATTGATGCTTGCTTCGAAAAGCAGCTTTTCGAAGCAATCATCATGCATCGAGCCGTGAAAACCTACATCATTACAACACTGCTATTGACGAATCTTCTAAGTTTATGAATCATGCTTCTGCACCAGAGGCAGGGCAGCAACATTTCGGGCTAATTTTGTGATCTTCACCGTTGATAATAATACTGGGGGCACTCTCGCTGAGAAGGCATCAGTGCAAGAACCGCCAGACCGCCTGCTAGACAATCACAATAGTTTGTATACCGCCACCTCGTGAGGCTTACGACTTACTTTTATGCTTTGGGTTGGAACACGCTTTCGAAACCATTGGGGGTCAATTGGACAGAATATACGGGGGATTCTGATGGGGTGTCTCACGCACAGTGGCGCAGGGGGTAACGCTGTCGCCTTACAGCAAGAAAGTCCCGGGTTCGATTTCCGACTCAGGTGTCTTTCTATGTGGAGCTTGCGAGTTCTCTCTCTGTGCTGGCGTGGGTTTTCGCCGGGTACTCCGGTTTCCTCCCACCGTCCAAAGACACGCTGCTGTCTAGGTTAATTGGCCTACTGAGTAAATTGCCCCAAAAAGTGTGTCCTGCGATGTACTGGCGTCACATTGCATGCATTCCCCCGCCTTGCGCCCTGTCGGCCGGGATTAGTTCCGCCCCGCAGCGACCCTGTACAGAATTAAGTGAGTATTGATGATGAATAAATAATCCATCCGTCGGATGGATTATATCTCTCAGCTGGGCCTGTGAACGCCTTGGAATCCCCCAGCTGGAGGAAAAAGTTGCTCAGGAATATGACGTATAAGACTACAATAATCTTTTCCTTTAATGCAAACCTTTAAACCATACTGATATTATATAAGATACATATGCAGGTGTAAAGATCTTACACCTGCATAATCGCCAGATACGGTAAAACCTGTTGTAATCTTATATATGTATACTGGCAAAAAAGTAGCCATAGCATACTGATATTAAGTGATAACTGATAGTTGTTCCTATTACAAAACATTAGAAAAACGCGTATCTATGACTAAAATAATTTAAATGTTAATGTAATGATGTAGGTTTTCACGGCTCGATGCATGATGAAACGTTTCGCCTCACACGTTAGACTAACGGTTAGAGGATGCCTCTAACGTGCGAGGCGAAACGTCGCGAGGAGAGGAGAGAGAGCCATCGACGCGGCTGTCCCGCGAGAGCAGCTTTTCGAAGCAATAAAATGTTAATCTCACTGCATTATCAGTCAATCGTGACACATTATCAGTGTTTGGCCACCCGCTTTTAGTCTGTATTCCTAAAAAGATTGATTTTGTGTTACATTTTTTTTTCTACTTTTGAGTGAAGTAAAAAAAGGGGGTCATGTAAAAATTTATTTTGTATCCTATATTATTTTGAGTCTCACATCCTCCCCTCCTGGATCCCTCCCTTCCCCTTTTCCCTGGGTCCATTAACTTTAGTTAAATATCTCATCTCATCTCATTATCTGAAACCGCTTAATCCTATACAGGGTCACGGTGAGCCGGAGCCTATCCCGGAAACATAGGGCGTAAGGCAGGAATACACCCGACGACGGGACGCCGGTCCATCGCCGGGCATTGCGGGACAATTTTAGTCTGCGAGCCAATCAACCTATCCAGGAGCATGCTTTTGGACTGTGGGAGGAAACCGGAGTACCCGGCGAAAACCCACGCGGACACGGGGAGAGCATGCAAACTCCACACAGAAAGGCACCGGAGCCGAGAGACTCGAACCCGGGACCTTCTTGCTGTGAGGCGTCAGCGCTAACCACTGTGCCAACTTAATTCGATCCGACCCCTAGTTTAACAATAACTTTAAATTGCATTCCTACTCTTAACTGCCTGTCGAGTTGTTTAGAGCGGTTAATGTTTTATTAACGGTTTACTTTTAATTTTAAAGCTGATTGCCACGTTCAACTGAGTTTTGTCTCATTTCTTGTTTGTGATTCATGATTTTTGTTTTTTTGTGAATCATATTGCTTCACGGATTAATATTGGACATTTGTGGCTGCAATCCGCCACAAATGTCCATTGTGTATTGTCTGTGTGCGGTGTGGACTGCCGTTTCCAATTTCTCCATATCAACAAACGTATTGCAGCTTCGTGCTCTCTTTTCGGCACCAACCCCCAGACACTCTATATTATCAATGAAATCCATTTTTGGATCACGTCACATAGAAAATTATAAATGTGTCGTTTAACCCTCTACCACCGACAGCCAATCAGTAAGGGGTTGTCACGTGAACAGAAAACGCGCCAATTCCTTTACTATCTCAGCACACGGGCGTGTTGAAAAGCGACATCATAATATTTTACCAAAAGATATATACGACTTTTCGCTGATAACTACGTTCAGCATCATCAGGCACCCGTGCCAAACCTGGGCTGGCAGATCGGACTGGTACCGATTCTGGGTCTGTTTATATGAAGGCTGGATGTCATCACTCGCGCGATCAGGTGTGCTGGGACACAATGAAGGGTTGGGTTTATTAGGCATGCAAGCCGGTGTTTCGAGTTAATTGAGTTGTTCAGACAAGTGGGCTAATGATGTTTGATTACCCTCGTCATGATGTGTTATGCCAGGGATTGTGTTAAGCGTTGATGTATGTGCGGTTTGTACGTTTATTGCTTGATAATGCGTTTCCAAGCCGAACTTAATTTGTAGCTATCGGAACGATTAAAATTGTTCTTATTTTTCCGTATAAACAGACCCGGAAGCTGTACCAGTCTTCCGATCTGCCCGCCCAGGTTTGGCGCGGGTGCCTGATGATGCTGAATGTAATTATCAGCGAAACGTCGTATATATATATATATTTTTTGTAAAATATTGTGGGGTCGTTTTTCAACACACCTGTGTGCTGAGATAATAAAGGAATTGGCGCGTTTTCTGTTCTCGTGACAACCCCTTACTGATTGGCCGTGTCGGGTGGTGGAGGATTAAACGACACCTTTTATAAGTTTTACGTGACCTGACACAAAAATATATTTCATCGATAATATTGGTCACAAAAGCCTTCGAATTAAAGTAACTATATATTATGATGTTACCGACTACTTAATGAATGCTTCGCATCAGATGAAGCCGGAGAACTGGGAGGAAACCCATGCAGAACAGGAAGAGAATACACAAACTCCACACACCAACACGGTCGAGGCGGGAATCAATCTGCCTCGGGCAAAACTTACTGTGCAGCGCTTAGTGATCCTCAGGTGAAAAGCATTATAGAAGTGCATATATTATTATTATTATTATTAATTTCAGTGAGGCGCAGACGTGACCACTGCACCAACCTGCCGCCCAGCAGAGTGATGCAGGGACCGCTGGACCCCCACTCTATAATTTCACTCTGGTGCATTCCCAGAGTATTTTTTTTAATTCCACCCGTGTATGAGGGATTGAATGAGTGCGTCTTTAAGATAGATTTTCATCTGTCGATAGTCATTGCAGCCCAGATGTGGAGAGGCAAGCCGTCCCACAGCCATAATGCACGGACCAATAATCATCGGTCAGAGAATGTGACGAGTCTCTATCGCGGAATTGCCGAGACGGAATTCCCTGCAGCTAAATGATTCCGCAATTAAATCGTGTTTGTCATTTTTAAACTCAAGCAATTAAGATTCAGATTCGGTCGCATATGGAACTAGAAGCTCAGCTAAAATTCGGATTTGATTTGACTTGTGGATTTGTCCTGCTTCTGCCATAGAGTGTAACGATGCATTTATGCGTTGTTACATCATTACATATGGAAATATAACGACCATGCTCGAAATTGGATAAAAATAATAACCTTCTGGAGCCGTGAATTTGGCTTAGTTTGTGGATCGTGTCTCAGGTAAACCAGTGTCTCACATCAAAAAACCTGAACCTAGCCCCCAGAGAACTGAGACCCATAATGCACATTCAGCATTACTTCGAGAATAGATGGCCGAGTTGACGGAGTGCTCTGTGCTCAGAATAGATCTGCGTTGGTCATTTTGAGCATGGAAATTGGAAAAATACAATCAGAAGAGGAGACGGGTTTCAGAAGATAATTCGTACCAACATCAATTTAACTGTAGCTAGGGAGATTTTGTTTGCAAAGCGTTCTATTTTTTTCACTGTGTATCAAAGGGCTTACCCCACGTACTCCTCGATAGACGGCGACCCGAGGGGGTCGAAGGTGGTCGGCGTTTCCGGCGCATTCGGCTCCAGGCTCATGCCATTCACATCCCTGTCGGAGGTTTCCCTGTGGCCCACGGCAGAAGCCTCGGCATTCCTACCTAGCTTCTGGAGGCCTTCGTGCGAGTACTCGCGCCGAGCCAGCGGGAGGACGTTGAGCATCGTGAAGGCTGCCATGGAGGCGGCCATCATACCGCACAAAATCAGGAAGAAGACCTGCGGGGAGAAGTTGGCCGGCTGGTACTCAGTCTGCATCTCGTAGGCCGGCTGGTACTCAGTCTGCATCTCGTAGGCCGAGGACACGTTGCCACCCGCAGTGGCGTTGGCATCACTGAGAGAAACGTTGACGCAGCTGGAGAAGCCTGCACCCTGCCCAAGGGCCACGAGGGCTGGCAGCAGGCCACTGAGGCCCTCGCCCACATAGTAGGACGTCATGTAGCCCGGCCGTAGACGCATCATGAAGGGCAGGAAAGTGACCGAGCTGGTGCAGTCGACGAAGCTCAGGAAGAAGGAAAGTGCCAACAGTGCCGTGCTTCGCTCCGTGCCAGCGATCACCGTCGTGCGGTCCCAAAGGAACGCCAGCAAGAGGCACGCGGCGACGCCCAGCACCAGGATTCCGTAGATGAGTGGCACCTCATCGAGGCGGCCCGGCCGGAAGCGGTGCATGAGCGTGACGGCGAGCGGGCCCACGTTGGCGAGCTGGATGAGCACTGTCAAGTACGAGGGAAGGTACCAGCCTTCGGGGATCTGCGGTACGATGACGGGCAGCTCCACCCACATACCGTTGATGGCGACCCAGGAGGCCACGCCGAATACGCACGTCAGCGTGTGCACGAGCCAGGCCATGGCACCTGCACAGGTCTGGCAAGCTCGGGATCAGAGCAGAAAACCCGGGCATGCGCGTGGGCTCGGAATAAAATGTGAACTGGTGAGAGGTGAACTCGGCAAGGAGACGAATGTGGCAATAGGCGCAGGCGAATTTGTACAAATAGGTGCAAAGAGGTTAGATGAGACCAAGAGGAGACACGAGGCTAAAGGGAGGCTCCGGATAATAGACAAGACTGCTGCTAACAGCTGCTCCTGGCCGGGCACTGAGACTTTGCTCCTGGAGAAAAGGCACCCTCCGCTATCTCAGCTTGCGTCACGTGCCCCCAACTCTCTCCGCGGACAAAGATCTTCTCAGTTGCAATCCTCGGCTGGTGCCGTCACATGCCTCCTTGCTGCTGTCGAAGTGACACTGTAATCACGCTGTGCAAGCTGAGTGCGCTCAGAGACAAAATTCGACCCCTGTGATCCGTAGCGAGGGGAACGCCCTCCGAGTCGTCGTGTGACTCACACCTCGCTCTCGATCATGGTGCCACTCTATCTTAACAGCGATTGCTTTGGTGCAGTGACTTCTAGTCTTATTAAACAGCACAAGGTCCTTTTTAAAATCTAAACACAACACAAGATCTATTCTTAAAATGTCAACTTTACTAGAACGTAAAAAAAAAGTAGGCTATACGTCACCTATTCTTAGTGTGACACCTGTGCTTGCTGAACAGTGTGTGCTTTCGAAATATCTGTGAGTGCTTGCACACGATCTCCAGCTTCTTGTATTTATACCCCACGGCCGCAAATTTTTTAAATACAAGCACCGTACGAAATCTCTGCTTTACCCCACTCCGCGTTAAGATGGACTGAGACTCAGGGATCGACCTACCGATCGCGATCAACTAGCTGGCGGGCGTTGCTGTAGCGTAATACCCCTGCGCTGTGTGTAGGTTATGAACTGCGAGCGCGTGTGGGTGACGCGTAGCAGCGCGCACCTACGATCTGTTAAAGCCTCGACGGGGCTAACTTGCCGTACAAGGCGGTGGTGTGGCCACAACCCCGCACGCAGCGGCAACCTCTGTCCACGTGTTACTCGAGTCACACTACTGCACTCACCAAGATGTGGAGGAATACGGACATCCAGAATAAATACCTCATTGGAGACCCAGTGCTCCCGCATTCCTCCTCTAAGGCAGCGGTTCCCAATCTGCGCTTTGTGGACCACACGTGGTCCGTGAGGGTATTGTAAATGGTCCGTGAAATGTTTAAAATATATAATAATAATAATAATAAAATATATAATAGTTTTAACAATATGTAATTTAATAAACTATTATACATGTCTGCGTTTTAATACCCGCTAAGAGATAATAATAGCATTTCTAAAGTGCATTTCACCCGAGGGTCACAAGGCGCTACAGAACAGCGAAGAGTAACATTGTTGATATAGATTATATAGATAGCTATAAAGAGATTTGTTGCTGATGTCTTTCTCTTCAGTTCTGTGCAGCGCTTTGTGACCCCGGGTGAAAAGTGCTTTAGAAGTGCAATTATTATAAGTGTTAATACCGTCAGCTATAGGTTATGTGATTGATTGATTTGAAATGGCTTGCGTTTTTGATGAAAATCCAGTGGTCAATATATATATTTTTTAAGTTTGTGAATCGCGGCTTGAAGACACTGGTGCAATCATCAACATTACAGGTCGATGTGCGCATCTTCATATGGAATGGAGATGTGTGCATATGGCCCCATAATTATAATTGTATTTATAAGAATGACAAATCAGCAACAATCATGTTTTTTTTTTGTTATTTTTACAAATCCGATGTGTTGAGAGAACGGCATGTTAATAACATCAGGAGAGCCGCTGTCCTGATGTTGTTGACATGCCGTCGATAGAGGGAGAGGGAGTGATCGACGCGGCTGTCCCGAGAGAGCAACTTTTCGAAGCAATCATTATGCATCGAGCCGTGAAAACTACATCATTACAACATCAGGACAGTTCAACTAAAAGTCAAATAGTAGCAATACATTTTGGAAGGACGTAAAATCAGCGATAATTTAAAAAATAATTTATTCAACAAACAAGAAATAAATGTGGAAGAATGACCTCTCCATTAAAATCAGGAAAGCAGTCATACTAGTAATATTTTGGAAAGTATTTTTTTCTTTATTTAACAAATGTTTATGAGATCTGGCAAATACTAACCGTTAATCTCCAACAATTAGCCACTCATTGATTTTGAATTGTTTATGTCTGTGATTTTGTAAGTAGCCCCGGATAAGGGTGTATAAATGATTATTGCGTTATAAAGACAAGCCAAATGCGTGCAATCAGCTGCCAAACAACCCAGACTATGGACGCTTTATAACAGTAAACCTGCCAGTCTGCAACTTCAGTGGAGGAAGAACAGCGAAACTTTAACTAACTCTCAAAGCCCTCTCTCTCGGTCACCATGGCGAGCATACCTCGAAATGGGCATCTAGCTGAACATATTGCCATCACAATATAATTTAAACCCTTATTTCGTATGGAACTGTGATGCAGAGATGCCTCCGTGTCTCACTGCATCCCAGGCTGTGAAACCGGCCGCCTCTCCCCTCCTCAGGCGCGCTGACCGCGTCAGGATGGTCGCCATCCCTCCCTGAGCGATTTACTCAAAGCGCAGTTTCAGTCCCCGCCCGCTCCACACGCACACATACAGCGCCACGTCAGCCACCGAGACCTCCCTCACCGAGACACCACAGCTTTCACACGCATAATCCCAGTCATTGTACTCACATTGGATGGTGAGCTCCCTGGACGCAAACACGGATGGACACCACGCGGTTTACCTGGGACCAGATGGGGTTTTACTCATGGTCCATCCTAATCCTACATCTGTGTAGCTGGTCGTCTCTGCTGCCGTATACCCACCAGCCACGCCAGAAGCCAGAAGCCACCGTCTCTCCTCTCCTGGATTGTCTCCCAGGTCACTTTATCTCCCCACTGCTGAACGGTCTTCCAACTCGACGCCTTCTTACAGCCACCTCTCCCTCACAAAGGGTCTCCGAGCACGACTCCCTTCTCCTTCGCTGGACTGTCTCAGCCTCACTCAGTTCTCCACTGCAGGGCTGTCTGAGCTTCGACTCCAAAAGCTGCCTCTTGCCCCAAGGGTCTGAGCACAACTGCCTTCTCCACTGATGGCCTGTCTCCCAGCCCACCTCTCCAGCAGCTGCCTCTCCCACCACGAGTATTTTTCTGTCTGTGCACGCTTAAAAACCTATAGCTTCGCTCAATTCACGTCTGTCTGACTCACCACTCTGCCTCAATCCCGTGTCTACCTATAGTGCCCAGTTAATCCCTTCTCTCACAATCCAATCTACGTTAATCATATACCTTAACCATACACACCATCTCCTGCTTCGTGGCATTCGATGGCCGATTCTGAACCCCTCGCCGCAAGGTTTCAGGCCCCCTCTTTCAAATTCCCCCGATATCAGCGAAAAACCTTGGAGAGAGACTCACTTGCGACTGGCTTCTCTTGGACAAACAAAAACCGCTTCAGGGGTGAGACCCAGGTGAGAGGATTAACTAGGGCGAATTCTGGCGACGAGCAATGGATAGAGCATGGTGTGGTGGTGCATGTCCTGTAGGGTACTGGCGCGGGTGCGTGTGCTAGGTGCAAGGTTGTATGGTGGTGTTGGCCGTGCAGGGCACCATAGAACTTTGCACGCCGTGCAATAAAAATATATCATGGGTAAGTAAAACACAACTGTACGATCAACACATCAAGCGGAATGAACGCAATAAGGATAAAAAGAAGGCAGCATAAGACAGCGTTAAGATTAAAAAAAAAGAAAACCTTGGACGTAGAGCAAGTGCTTCTCACCAGTTAAAAATTAAAAGCTATCTCAAACAGGACGGATTTAAGGACTTGAGAGTTGGCACACCATGTGAGCCGGCTATGGTTATCGCTGGATCTATTAAAAAGCGATCTCAATCTACGCTCTGGGCGGTAATTAATTACAAGTTCAGACAAATGTCGGCGTCACGTTACTTAAGAGATTTATAACCAGGTCCTGATCACGTGCGAGAGAACCACGTCACTCAGGAGTGACAAGAGGTCAGGTTCAGTTACTAATCGCTGTTGCTGGGTAGGAACTGCAAGACATGTAAGTTGGAAATATTGGGTTCAAAGGGCAGTATACACACTGTATTCGACACCACGGGCACCCACACTAAACACTTGCTGGGCGTGCAGCCAAAAATACACAGAAGCACTTTTCAAGCTTAGTCATTTGACTGAGGAATGTAAAGTATTTCCTAGTCCAGTTCGGCGGGATGAGCTATTGAACGCATATCATTCGTCTTTATTTCACCTCATGAAGCAGGACAATGCAGCTGCGTTTGTCCGCGCGTCAGAGACACAGAGAGAGAAGGTACAGTCCGCGGCGGGAATCGAGACACCTCACCGAGAGGTCAAGACATTACTACCGCATAGACTCGCTCCCTGCCATCGCACAATACGGTGGCAGACTCAGCCAGCGGACGTGAACAAAAAAGCCATGGGGTGGTAACGGTGCGGCGACAACAGCGCTCAGGTCGAGAGTCAACTGCGACGTTTTAGAGATCCCTAAAAGATAACGGTGAGGTGTGAGAATGGCCCAGGTAACATTCGTGATTAAGCGAAGGTGTTCACAATAGTTACCACCGTCTCTAACAATAAATATTTGCACTTCTACAGCGCTTTTCACCCGAGGGTCACAAAGCGCTGCAGAGAGTTGTGGAGAGGACGGCATGTCAACATCAGAGTGGATTAAAGTAAAATAATGGCTATAAATCAATGAAGAAAATAACAAGTAAATAATTGTTAAACAAATAAAGGAAGGAATGCGTGTTCCTGACAGGTACAGGTTAACAGCGAGCCATCATCCAAACACAACAGTGAGCAGCATCAACAGTCCTAGTCAGAGGACTTCAAAGCCTTATGGAACAAGTGAGTCGTCTTGAGACGGGATTTGAAGATGCCCAGGTACTCAGCTGACCTAAACTCCAATGTAAGTAAATTTCGAAGTCTGGGAGCAACGCACTTGACGGATCTGTCACACATCAAACGGAGGTGCGATCTGGGCACATGCAACACGCCCGTATTGGAGGATCGAAGTTGTCGTGTTGAGGAGGGTGGCTGAAGTAGGTCACGGATGTATGTTGGAGCAACGCCAGTGAGAGCCTTGTAGTTGAGAAAGATGTGACCTCTGCGACCCTCACGCCTTCATCGAGCAGTTCGAAACATTGACACTCTGCGCCAAACTATACATAATCGCTCATAGCTGGCATTAGCCAATGAAGCAGCAAGTCGATTTTCAACGTCTATATTCACATTCACGCATGTATAGTTTGAGTATGATATTCATTAAAACATGTTCAGCCTTGACATCAGGTCACCGAATAAAATCAGCACTAATCTCGGGCTGCTTCGATTAAACAATTGGCTTTAAGATAGTTTTTATTCTGAAATAAAATTTTACTTCGGCAAAAAAGCACCCTTCCCTGTGAATTAACTCTTGTGAGTAATTTTCATACATCGAGCCATGAAAACCTACATCATTACAAGGTTGATGATTGCTTCGAAAAGCTGCTCTCTCGGGACAGCCGCGTCGATGGC
>JAZEWT010000022.1:10001308-10011442 GCA_036362905.1 Mordacia mordax
CCTGTGCCTGCTCAGGAATACCTATTCCTTCCTTAATTTGTTTAACAATCATTTTGTTTGTACTGATGTAGGTTTTCATGGCTCGATGCATGATTGCTTCCAAAACTGCTCTTTTGAGATAGCCACGTCCATCGCTCCTGCTCTCTGCTTCGCGACCTTTTGCCTCCCACAGAACTCCTAAGGATGCCTCCAATGTGTGAGGCAAAACGCCGCGAAGGAGAGAGGAAGAGTGATCAATGGGGATACCCCGAGAGAGCAGCTTTTGAAAGCAATGATCAATTATTTTTTTTTATCTTACATCCTTCATTGATTTACAGTAATTATTTTACTTTAATTGATCTATTTTGATGTTGTTGATGACATGCCATTCTCCCCACAGCTTTGTACAGCGCTTTGTGACCCTCGGGTGAAAGGCGCTCTAGAAGTGCAATAATTATTATAAACATTGCCATAAGCCAATTAGCTCAATTACCACAAAGATAACAAGGCATTACTAGCTTGGGTGGAGCTATCCCATAGTTACATAGTTATTATGATTAGCATGACCAGTAAATGGTGGTGATAATGATGATGTGTATCAGTATAAATCGATAATGAAGGTCGTTATTATCATGAGCAATTTAATCCTGTACAGGGTCGGTATGTGGGTGCGTGGCAGTGGGGGGGCACCGTCATTGCTCACCACCAGAGCGCTGCCACTCACCGTGCCCAACAGAGGGGGGCACGGACTCAGCGTCGCCAGCGCCATGATGTATCCGCCGACCAGCACGCCCAGCACAAACAGCAGGCCCAGCACGGCACCTGACCTGCGGGCCCCGACCGTTAACTCCTCGTTACCGAACATAGGAGGTAGCCTTGTGGTTGCTTCACAGGGGGCAGCTGATACTGCATGTGTGTCTGGGCCTTGATACAGCAGCTACAGCACCATGGGTTTACTCCCCAGAGTTCCTGATAAGATTATAATTATTCTGCTCGTTACCCAGGAAAGCCTCACCCAGTCTCAAGACTGGGTGAGGAGGTGAAGTTGCTGTGTGTGATTCCAATTGCCCGATGTGCACGTCATGTCCGCATTACAACGCAACCCTCTCAGTCATCTGTAATAATAATAATAATTGCATTTATAGAGTGCTTTTCACCCGAGGGTCACAAAGCGCTGCACAGAGCTGCAGCGAAGCAACGGTGCAGCAACTGCAGCGCCTACAAAGCAACCAAGCATGCGCAGTGCTCAACATCAGAGATAGAAACCGATCCTCTATAAACTGCATCAAGACACTACACTAGCTCCCCATACACCATCGCATCACTTACAAAACAGCACTAATATGACATCGTGTAATCCACACAGACATTCCACAATACCTCGCTTCATTACTCTGGCCGCTAACTTTAATACAATCCCAAACACTACGAAGCTCGTTGTAACACCTACTTCACACACCTCGCCTGCGTGGAACCTTCGCACAACGCCGCTTTGCCGTCGCTGCACTCACAACCTGGAACGCGCTGCCGCATTAACTTTACGAGATCAGATTCCCCACTACTTTAAAAAAACTCACCAACACGCACCGATCACCTCTGAGCCAGGGTGTGCCTCTGAATTCGTCAACGCACATGCGGGTCATAAAATATGTGCGCATTACAAATAGATTTTATTATTATACTATATTTGATACTTTTGGAGCACAACGTGAAAATTTTGGAGAAAGTTTTTGAGAAGTGCGGCAAGAAAATAGTAAATATAGATGAAATGCAGTTTGATTTCAAGCTTGGGAGAAGGCCCGTGTACACAATCTTATATGGTGAGAAAATTGCAAGAATAATGCAAAAGAAATAAGAAGCTGTATATGGGTTTTGTAGACTTGGAGAAGGGTTATGATCGGGATATGAGAAAGATAGTTAAACGGGCACTGAGGAAGGAAGGAGAAAGTGAATGGTTGGTATGAGCCGTGATTATGATGTATGAGAATGCAAGAACTGTGGTGAGAGTAGAAAGAGGTTTGAGTGCATAATTAGCAGTTAGAGTAGGAGTACATCCAGGTTTGGTTCTGAGCCTGTTTCTATCCACTACAGTTATGCAGGCTGTGTCAAAGAACACTTCAGAAGGTTTACCATGGGAACTGCTGTATGCAGTCGGCTTAGCAATGACGGAATATGGCGAAAAACAGCGGAGGAATACATTAGTTGGCTGGAAGGAATGGTTAGAGAAAAAAGGGATGAGAGTAAACATGGGGAAAACAAAAGTGATTGGCAGTGAAAGATATAGCGAGAAAGCAGCAAGAAACTGAAAGTGGCCATGCGGCGTATGCGCAAAGAATGTGAAAATCAATGCCGTGGAATGCAAAACATGCGAGAAATTGATTCATAAAAGATGTAGTGGAAATAAATCAAAACTTAATTCAAGTATAGCAAAGGAATTCGTTTGCCCAAAATGTAAGCGGAAAGAAAACTTTGGGAAAAGTTTTGAAAAGAGAGAAAATATGATGATGAATGAGGAACAGGAATTAGGAGTTAGGGAATTTTGCTACCTGCGGGATATTTTAGGTGCGAGAGGAATAGATGCGGCAACAATTATCGAGAGTAAGAAAAGGCCTAAATAAATGTCGTGATTTGTCACCGAATTTGATGAAAAATATAAATTCCACTGAAACAATAACGAAAGATATATTGAGCGTGTGTTCAATGCCATGATATATGGATCAAAGACGTGATTTATGAAGGTAGATATCGAAAACATGTTTGAAAGAATAGACATGAGAACGATAAGATGGATGCACAGCGTTTCCCTGAAAGACAACGAGTATGGCATAGGAGAGCGTGCAGAGAAAGAGAACATCACGGGCGTGTTAAGAAAGAGTAGATTGAGATGGGTAGACCATGTTGAAAGGAAAGAAGCTGATAACTGGGTCAAACCTAGCATGAAATTTGATATGGAAGGTGGAAAAGTTGGTCGAGGTAGGCCGATAAAAACGTGGACAAAGACAAGTGGAAGATGACCTTAAGAAGTTGAGTTTAATGAGAGAGAGGATGCAAAGGATAGGAAAAAGTGGAAAAGAATGATCCATGGTAATGGCTACCCTGATGAAAATTGGGGAAAAAAGCCTTGATGATGATTTGATGTTTGGCAAATACCAGCTACATTGTTTGACTTGTTTGGCTATGGGAGACAACTGGAGACCCCACACTAAACTCACGTGGAAGAGGGGGAGAACATACAAAGATGTCCAAGTCGGTAATTGAACACGGGGTCTCTCTTGCTGTCTGGCGTGACCATTCTACCGCCCAGGTCCCCAAGTGTAGTGATTACGATTCCAACCCACTCACCAACTACTGAACTCAAATATCATTCACGTGAAATTTAATTTTGCTATTAATCTGGCCAAACCCAATGTTGAATTTTCATCTTCATTTTACTTAATATACGAAAAAATATATAATTAGGACATAAAACGTATTTCTACATACTAATAAAATAATACTTTCTTATAAGTATTTTAAGTGTATAGACTACTTTTGGCAAGGATATAATTTTGTTTTCATTTACCTGGTTTAATCTGCTCAATTTGGGGTATTTACTCTTTCCAGTGTTTATTAGCCTGTGGACTGTATTGTGTATGAACCATATGATACTCTATGCTTTCAGGATTAGGACATTATTTGTACTGTTGCAGAGATATATAGTTTATAAACCTGAAGTTGGAAAACAGTATTTAATGTTATACCACATGCAATATACTCTAGACCGCAAATTATTGTATCTAATGGGAGATCGCTCATAAGTACGAGCATTGGTAGGACAGGAACTGTCCATATGTATACACAGAGTGAAGCGTTACAAGAGCAGCATCCCACTTTGGCATCGCAGGCTGCCCGTGGGTGGGAGGCCTCACCGGCAAGGCAGGCCCATGGTGAGAAAGCACGCGAGCGGGTTGGCGATGCTGCTGAGCACGGCGCTCAGGTGGAACACGCTGCCCCCATACGGGAGGCAGGCGTACGTCTGCACGGAGGGCAGCACGCCATTGGAGAGTGCGTTGGAGAGCAGCAGTAGCGTCAACAGGTAGAGCACGTTGCCTACACACAGGCTCTGCGACTGTGATGCCAAACACCAACAGACACCACGCACAATAATAACATTCATGATATTATAATTTACAATGCCAAGATATAACAGTTCTGTGATAATGTCTAAGTTTGTAAGACACACCCTGTAGCACACTTAGAGAGGTGATGTGTCAGGGTGAATACCCAATCTAAGTAACTCACAAAGATCCTGCCAAATGTTAAGCGGCACCGGTTGCTCTACGTATAGACCAGGGTTTCTTAACCTTTTGCACCTCAAGGCCCACTTGTCTCAATTGGGTCTGGTCTCCACGGACCACTAGGTGGCACTCGCGATCCACCGGTTGAGCATGGTGGTTCTAGGGCCCCTCCACACCTCTCACCTCTCTCTCTTCACAATGAGTAAGCCTTCCAAGCAAACGTCCCAAGATTACGTCGTAAATGCTGGACAACGCTGGATGTCCAGTGAAGGCGAAGTGGCCGGGGAGCGAGGCTTACCTCCCGCTTCTTCCCCTCCTGCTTCCCGCCGTCTACGGTTCGGCCCCTGTCACGGCCACCCGGGAGGACGACCGCAGCGCCATTGGCGATGAGCGAGTCGGGTGATGCGGGAGACAACGATGCGTCATTCTTGAGCTCCGACTCCTCTTCGCGATGGTCTTGGACCATGCCCTCGTTCTGCTCCTCGTTCCCCTCCTCACCTGACATAATAATAAAAATAATTGCATTTTTCGAGTGATTTTCACCCGAAGCGCTGCACAGAGCTGCGGAGCGAACGGCATGTCAAAACAAGACATAAGAATGGCAATCAGCAACAACAACGATTTTTTTGTTGGGTTTTGTTGTTGTTACAAATACGAGCTGCGGAGAGAACGGCATGTCAGCAACAACGTCAGGACAGTTCAACTGATAGTCAAATAGTAGCAATTAATTATAGGACATAAAATAAGCGATAAATAAAAATAATTCTTCAACAAAACAAGGAAGGAATAAATGTTCCCGAGCGGGCGAAGGTTGGCAGATACCATCATCCTGGCATGACCACATTGAGCCACATCATCAGTCCTATCCAGAGGGCTCGAAAGCCTTACGGAACAAGTGAGTGTTGAGACGACATTTGAAGATGCCCAGGAATTCAGCTGATCGACTCTCCAATGAAAAGGCATTCCAGAGTCTGGTAGCAGCACATGAGAAGGCTCTGTCACCCATCGATTGGAGGTGCGACCTGGGCACATACAGCAAGCCCGTATTGGAGGATCGAAGTTGTCGTGTTAAGGGCGGTGCCTGAAGAAGGTCAAGGATGTTTATTGGAGCAGTGACAGTGAGATGCTTGTAGGTGAGAAGGAGGATCTTTAATTCAATCTTGTATTTTACCGGTAGCCAGTGGAGAGACATCAATACTGGGGATCGTGGATGGATGTGTGAGTGAGGACTCCAGCATTCTGAACACATTGGAGATGACTGATGAGATAGGCAGGGGTGCCAGGAAGCAGTGCATTGCAGTAATCGATTCGTGAGGAGATGAAGTGTATTATTTTCTCAGCATCAGCGGGTGACAGGATGTTGTGCAGTCTGGCTATATTTCCAAAATGAAAATAGGCTACGTTCGTAACCTTGTTGATATGTGTATCGCAGCTGAGTGATGAATCAAGAATCACACCTAGACTCCGGACTGCCTTAGCAACTTCAATGATCTGGTCGACATAGACAAATATCCCCCGTTTAGTCTTATCAGACTGAGGGGTCAACTCCTGTTATCGAGTAGCACCTGTGAAGGCCGGCACAGCATATGACGGGATGGGTGGCCAGCACCATCATTGACTGCCTTTGTCCCCCTAGTGGCGATGCTTACACGACGCAACAGTGGCAAAAGCATATTTGCCACTGTTATCGGTCACGAGCAGAATTAGAAGAGGGAGAGTAGACAGCAAACAGCAGGGTGGCGCAGTGATGACATCTGTGCCTCACAGAAAGAAAGTCCTGCACTAGGTGGAACAATCTCCGCCTGGGATGCGCCTTTCTGTGTAAGGTTTGTGTTCACCCCCTGTTCTGTGTGGGTTTCCTCCGGGTTCTCCGGTTTCCTCTCACATCTAAAAAAAATACTCAATTGACTAATCGGCGATAACATCATAATAACGCCGTGTGTGGCAAATGTTGGAGCCGGCTAAATGCATGGCTGCCTTCCCCTCACCTCTCTGTGGTTCTTCAAACCTTGTCGCCCTGCATAAGGGCGTTTCCTAATTATTAACAATAATTATTGCTATTTGTGTGTTCTCAGAGTGAGGTCTCCCAGAGGACAGGAGACAGCATTGCCGAGCACCACACAGCTGTGAGAGCAATCGGAGAGACTGCCGCAGAGAGATGAAGAAGGGAACGAGGAGGTGAGGGAACGGAGAGGTGACAGAATGGGGTGGTGGTAACGAGGTGAAGCGGGGAAAGGAGGAGGAGGGACAGTACCGGCGTGGGCTCCCCGCGGTTGCAGTCGCACGAGGGCTGCGAAGGCGCAGGCCGAGGCGAGCAGCAGGGTGCACATGAGCGCGAAGAAGCTCGACACTGAGAAGCGCTCGTCCAGGTAGTGCGCACGCAGCGCCCCCAATCCCGTCGCGTTGCCCGTGCCGTTCACGCACTCGGCAGCGCCCACACCCTGCGCCAGCGCCGCCACAGACGGTAGCAGTGCACTCAGGCCCTGGCCCACAAAGAACGTCTTTACATGCTCCGTGGAGAAACGGAACATGTACGGCAGGAAGGTGACGTTGGAGGTACAGCAGACGAGCGACAGCGTGAAGGCGAGCACCAGGTAGGGCACGCTGTGCGTGCGGCCCCCCACGAGAGCCGTTACGGACCACGTCGCGGCCAGGCAGCCGCACGCCACCACCGCCAGCGCCTGCGGGGAAACCGGCGGTGTCACAACACACGGCGCTGCACCCTAACCCACGGCATCACCGTAGCTATGCTCCGCAGCTTCACACTTCTTGTTTAGTAATAGGTGTGCACAACTATTTAATTTACATCATCACTGTATGTGTGTGGATGTATGTACTACAACAGGGTATCCCAACCATCTGCATCTCAAGGCACATTTGGGTCTGGTCACGCAGCACAATGATAGGTCATGACCCACTGATTGAGAATGGTGGCACTGTATGTGAATACAATGATCCCCCGTACGGGTCCCTTCTATATGTCTCCCCACCAAACACAGTTTTGCTATCTATCCAACTTTTCCAAAACGTATCTTGGATTTATAGTAATAGGGGCCCCTGTAGCCTCTTAATAACAATAATTACAATTTATAACGAGCCGCCATGCAATCTCAAAGACAGGAAAAATGACTCAGAGGTGCAGAAAGCAAATCAGAGAAGGGCAGGGAGGAGAAAGGCAGCCATGTGGTTATCAGGTAACAACATTTGCCAGACACTGCGTCATACACATTTTAATATTATAGGCTATAATAATAGACTGTGGGTTCGAGTGATGTAAGATGGAGATCCGGATGAAGAATGAATGAGTGATGGTGGTGAGACAGCAACTTGGATGGTGAGTGACGGTGGTGTCGAGGCGAAAGCTTACATGGTGAGTGACGGTGGTGTACAGGTGGAGACCTGGATGGTGAGCGACGGTGGTGTAAAGTTGGAGACCTGGATGGTGAGTGATGGTGATGTAAAGTCGGAGACCTGGACGGTGAGTGATGGTGGTGTTAAGGCGGATACTTGGATGGTGAGTGAGTGATGGTGGTGTAAAGGTGGAGACCTGGATGGTGAGTGATGGTGGTGTTAAGGTGAAAACCTGAATGGTGAGTGACGGTGCTGCAGAAGCGGAGACCTGGATGGTGAGTGATGGTAGTGTAAAGGCGGATACTTGGATGGTGAGTGAGTGATGGTGGTGTAAAGGTGGAGAACTGGATGGTGAGTGATGGTGGTGTAAAGGCGGATACTTGGATGGTGAGTGAGTGATGGTGGTGTAAAGGTGGAGAACTAGATGGTGAGTGACAGTGGTGTAAAGGTGGAGACCTGGATGGTGAGTGATGGTGGTGTTAAGGTGAAAACCTGAATGGCGCGTGACGGTGCTGCAGAAGCGCAGACCTGGATGGTGAGTGATGGTGGTGTAAAGGCGGATACTTGGATGGTGAGTGAGTGATGGTGGTGTAAAGGTGGAGAACTGGATGGTGAGTGATGGTGGTGTAAAGGCGGATACTTGGATGGTGAGTGATGGTGGTGTAAAGGTGGAGAACTGGATGGTGAGTGACAGTGGTGTAAAGGTGGAGAACTGGATGGTGAGTGATGGTGGTGTAAAGGTGGAGATCTGGATGGTGAGTGACGGTGGTGTAAAGGCGGAGACCTGGATGGTGAGTGATTGATGGTGGTGTAAAGGTGGAGAACTCGATGGTGAGTGACGGTGGTGTAGAAGCGGAGACCTGCATGGTGAGTGATGGTGGTGTAAATGCGGAGACCTGGATGTTGAGTGATGGTGGTGTAAAGGTGGAGACCTGGATGGTAAGTGAGTGATGGTGGTGTAAAGGTTGGAAGCTGAATGGTGAGTGACGGTAGTGTAAAGTCAGAGACCTGGATGGTGAGTGACGGTGGTGTAGAAGCGGGGACCTGCATGGTGAGTGATGGTGGTGTAAAGGTGGAGACCTGGATGGCGAGTGATGGTTTTGTAAAGGTGGAGACCTGGATGGTGAGTGAGTGATGGTGGTGTAAAGGTGGAAAACTGGATGGTGACAGTGGTGTAAAGGTGGAGGTCTGTATGGTGAGTGACGGTGGAGTAAAGGTGGAGACCTGGATGGTGAGTGATGGTAGTGTAAAGTCGGAGACCTGGATGGTGAGTGACGGTGGTGTCGAAGCGGAGACCTGCATGGTGAATGATGGTGGTGTAAATGCGGAGATCTGGATGGTGAGTGATGGTGGTGTAAAGGTGGGAACCTGAATGGTGAGTGACGGTAGTGTAAAGTCGGAGACCTGGATGGTGAGTGACGGTGGTGTAGAAGCGGAGACCTGCATGGTGAGTGATGGTGGTGTAAATGCGGAGACCTGGATATTGAGTGATGGTGGTGTAAAGGTGGAGACCTGGATGGTGAGTGAGTGATGGTGGTGTAAAGGTGGGAAGCTGAATGGTGAGTGACGGTAGTGTAAAGTCAGAGACCTGGATGGTGAGTGACGGTGGTGTAGAAGCGGGGACCTGCATGGTGAGTGATGGTGGTGTAAAGGTGGAGACCTGGATGGCGAGTGATGGTTTTGTAAAGGTGGAGACCTGGATGGTGAGTGAGAGATGGTGGTGTAAAGGTGGAAAACTGGATGGTGAGTGACAGTGGTGTAAAGGTGGAGACCTGGATGGTGAGTGATGGTGGTGTAAAGGTGGAGACCTGGATGGCGAGTGATGATGGTGTGAAGGCAGAGATCTGGATGGTGAGTGATGGTGGTGTAAAGGCGGATACTTGGATGGTGAGTGAGTGATGGTGATGTAAAGGTGGAGAACTGGATGGTGACAGTGGTGTAAAGGTGGAGGTCTGCATGGTGAGTGACGGTGGAGTAAAGGTGGAGACCTGGACGGTGAGTGATGGTTGTGTTGAGGTGTAGACCTGGATGGTGAGTGATGGTGGTGTAAAGGCGGAGTTCTGGATGGTGAGTGATGGTGGTGTAAAGGTGGGAACCTGAATGGTGAGTGATGGTGGTGTAAATGCGGAGACCTGGATGGTAAGTGATGGTGGTGTAAAGGCGGAGACCTGGATGGTGAGTGAGTGATGATGGTGTAAAGGTGGAGAACTGGATGGTGAGTGACAGTGGTGTAAAGGTGGAGACCTGGATGGTGAGTGAGTGATGGTGGTGTAAAGGTGGAAACCTGAATGGTGACAGTGGTGTAGAAGCGGAGACCTGGATGGTGAGTGATGGTGGTGTAAATGCGGAGACCTGGATGGTCAGTGATGGTGGTGTAAAGGTGGAGAACTGGATGATGAGTGATGGTGGTGTAAAGGCGGAGACTTGGATGGTGAGTGATGGTGGTGTAGAGGCAGAGATCTGGATGGTGAGTGATGGTGGTGTAAAGGTGGAAACCTGAATGGTGAGTGATGGTGGTGTAAATGCG
>JAZEWT010000022.1:10012437-10052905 GCA_036362905.1 Mordacia mordax
TGGTGGTGTAAAATTGGATACCTGGATGGCGAGTGATGGTGGAGTAGAGGCAGAGACTTGGATCATGAGTAATGGTGGTGTAGAGGCGGAGACCTGGCTGGTGAGAGAATAGCCGTGGTGTTGTGGCGGAGACCTGGATTGCGTGGATGAGGAGGCGCTCGTTGAGCTGACCCGGCGCAAGGCGCTGTGCGATGGTCACGACGATGGGCCCCACGTTGGCCAGTGCCACCATAACGGTGAGGTAGGACGCGAGGTCCCAGCCTGCGCGGTGAGTGGGGCACACGGAGACAGCGCTGAGATTACTTGCTTCCTGAGCAAGGCGCCGCCTCCGCGGAAACGTGCCCACATGTTTTACTCAGCCAGTCAGCCATGCAGTTGTTCATAGTGCATGTTTCGTTGTAATTGGCGTGATACATAGTGCAAAGAACAATGATTAAATTCTGCGTTCGAGATAGCATAAATCTAGTTTGCTCTGACGTCTAAACTGGATGCTTTTGTTCGTGTCGAGTGGAAAGTTGGCTCTGTGATTTCTCGCAGTGGCAGCACCGATGCCTCATAGCAAAAAAGCTCTAGGATCCATTCCTCACTTGTGCATCTGTTTGAAATTTGTATGCTCTCTTCCTCTTCTGGTTGGGTTTTCTCCATGAGCCCCTATTTTCTTCCATAGTAAAAAAAAAACATGCAATGAGACAAATATTCGAGTGCTAACAAAATATCCACCAATTACTCAATTGGGATTACACAGAGCTTGGCATAACCCTCCTTAAAAGGTCGAGACCCAGTGAGTCTGAAGACTGAGTCTTTCCTGAATAAACAAATCAATAAGTCACGTGTTCTATGATCGGCATTAAAAATGTTCAGAGAGCCACTCACTTCAGTACATGGATTCCATTCATGCCCAGATTGAATTTCTAACATTTATAATTTTACGATTACATAACGTCTAACATTATCCATATTAAAATGTCAAGGATATTTGTAGAAGACACCAGTGCTTTAACGTAGTGCTTTCAATTAAGCAGTTTTAATCCAATATGTAAAGCTATCTTACCAATCGCCGCTAAACATAATCTACGTGACTATGTACTGATGTAGTTTTATTATAGCTCGATGTATGAGAATTGCTCTCCATAGCTCTTTTTTCTGGATAGCTATATCGAGTGTTCTTGCGCTCTCCTTCAGGATGTTTCGCCTCGACATGGCTGTACAGTTATGGTTAGCATATTCTCAAAAAGAATTATTTCAGAGCAATGATGCGGCAACAGTGGAAGCCCTGTATTCAAGACGTAAGATTCAGAGACACGAGACTCCGACACGGAAGTCGGGAGGGTGTAGAGGCGTGTTGTGGCTGGACGGTCACCCGCTGCCCCGCCAAGATGGGGACGGAGGCGACTTCACGTACTCTCGGGCAGCACCTTGACCATGACAGGCAGCTCCACCCAGAGTCCGTTGACGGCCACCCAGGAGCCCATGCCGAAGAGCGCCACCAGCAGGTGCATCACCAGACTGCGGCCCCTCATTCTACAGCCTCCTGTTCCTGCACATGGGTGGTGCAGCCATGGTCAGCCTATTTTTTTTTGCGGTTTCGCAAATTCGCCATGGTTGCGGTTATATTTTCCTGAGGAACTGATTTGAGGCAGAGTTGACCTAGTAGAGGCCCAAGATCAGTTCAGAAATTCGTCACTGCTTGTGGCTGTGAGTGGGAACCAAGCTCGGGTTGTCAGGTTTGTAGCCGCTCACTCTGCACGCCGCTCCCTACGACGGCGTTCTGCACATAGGTGTGTATGTTGTGCATGTGTGCCGACACACAGAGTCCAAGACCCTCAAGGCTTGCCACTGTCACTCCTGCTCGCTCGGGTTCTATGGAGACACAGTGGGGCAGCACATACCGAGCTGCCCTCAACAAAGAACAAGACTGGGAGCTGGCAGTGGCGGCGGCACACACTGTGCCTCCCGCACCACAGGGGAGTCATGGGTCTTGGCGCCTGGCACTGGGGGCAGCAGGACGAGGATGCCTACGAGTTCGCTTTTAAGGCTCCCGTGGGGTCACGTGTGGGCAGGTCAAGGGGCCAACCAGTCTGCGTACCGGCCAGAGGTCTCTGCTTCTTGGAAAAAATAAAATATACCATGAATACCGATTCATAGATAACTGAGAAGCTTAAGTACAAATGGGTTGATAATTAAATTACAATATATAACGCAACATGGCTGCAGAGTATTTATCCAATGTGGAAGGTATTCATTTGGAGAGAGCGACTGGAAGGCACGAGAAAATCACAGAGAGGTGGGGGGAAGGCAAGGTTTGCTGGCACATTTTCCAGACACTGGATTCTATGTCTGGGTTCTCATCAACCATTTGCAACTCAAGGCCCACTTGACCTACTTGAGTTTGGTCTCCACAGACCACTAGGTGGCGCTCCTAGCCCACTGATGGGTCGTGACCTACTGGTTGAGATCCTATATGTTATGTTACTGTGCAATTAATAAGTGTGTTTTTAGTTACGGGAAGAGAACAGAGAACCCGCAGGAAAGCTATGCAGAACACGGGGAGAAAACACCAACTCCACACAAAAAGGTGCCCGAAGCGGGAATCGAACTGTCTCGAGCACGACCTTCTCTATGTGAGGAGGCGCGGGTGTTACCGCTGCATAGACAGCCGAGATGTTAATAGGAACACCCCCCATTAGTGTCCACCCATCCTCCGCGTTTGAGCTGTTACACCATTGTTATAACATTCCGCCCGCGTTACAGGGAACAAGTTGGCAGCGAACAAATGTGATTTCCTTAATATGACCTGAGCTTGATTTTTTTTAAGTTTGGTATGTTAACGAATGTCAAAACATATCCTAAGGAATACTTAAGGTGCGCTGTTTAAAAAAAAAACAGTCACAAAAGGCTGTTAATTATATTGTGAGGAGACTCAGTTTAAAGTAAGATTTAGGGCTCATAAACATTAATCATTTGCTCTCTCAGGCGTTTAGTGGAGGTATTGGAGATAATACACGTTGTTGAATGTTTCTGAAATGTAGCTCCAATTTCATTTGAACCTAACTGACACGTCATGCTCAGACTGGAGGAGCACCCTTAAAAATAGGGGAGACATCTGATGAGTTGCTCCAGGATGTTGTACAAAACAGATTTCTTTGATAATGCTGAGATTTCTGGATAACTCCAGCTTTGCCACGCAAATAACAACGCTTAGACAGGCTTCAGATTATCTGGACTAATAGGCAGAATGATGTTTGTATTTCATCATCAGTACCTTGTGTTTTCGTTATTTAATCTGTAATGCTATCCACATCCACATATTGTATTTAACCTAGTTATGTTATAGAGCACAGAATTTTAACTCATCTCATTGTCATAAACCGCTTAGTCCTGTACAGGGTCGTGGTGAGCCGGAGCCTATCCCGGAAGTCACAGGGTGCAAGGCAAGGATATACCCATGATGGGACGCCAGTCCATCACCGGGCACTGCGGGTAATTTAGTCTGCAAGCCAATTACCCTATGCAGCAGCATGTTTTTTGGACTGTGGGAGGAAACCAGAGTGCCTGGTAAAAACCCACGCAGACACGGGGAGAGAACATGCAAACTCCCACACAGAAAGGCACCCGAGCCGAGATTCGAACCTGGGTCCATCTTGCTGTGAGGCGAGAATTTTACCATGTTCATTTAACTTCTTCTTTAGGTGTTTTCTACAGTATGGTCCAAATGTATTGTGACCCATATTTAATTAAAGCCTAACTTGTTATCCTTTGCTTATTCGTCTCTTTTAAATAACCGTTATTAAGATTATTTCAGATTAATAACTTACATGTCATTTTTATATTGGTTACACGACACCCATTAGTATAGAATATGATAAAGCTGAAGGGAATTGGGGGTCACAACACATCCGGACCACCCTGTACACCAGCTGTTTCCCTGCCTCGACTATTCAAATTCCTCAACAGAAAAACAAACCTGCAATGCCACCACCCGCCCCCTCTCAGCCAAGGTCTCAGGACTCAGCCCAAGACCTCAGGACTCAGCCATGGTCTGTAAACAGCCACCTATTTGGCCACACAACCTGCTTGTTCCACAGGGGCCTCTAGCCCAGTGCCACCGCCTCCACCCGGCCTCGTAACCTTTGGCACCGTTCCTCGTGCAAAACAGCGCTGTCATCCAATGACTATCAGGAGCGATCTTGGTAAATCTGGGCCTCAGGCACAATTCAATGATGACCCTCCCCGTATCTGGGTATCCTGCCCCCCCCCCCGCTGCCGTCGGCCTGTGTGAGGCCCCCATTCAATTGCCTGGGTTGCCCCATTGTTAAAGGCGGGTTCATAATCAATGACATTGAAAGGCACAAACATGAATGTTAACAATTCAATAGACACGCAAATCCAAATTAAACTGTGAAATTGACAGCCATCTTATTTACCAACCACAAAACAACAAAAATGTTGTGTTGATTTGCCGTTCGTATGTCATTGTTGTTGTTTCTCAAGTGCCGTTCTCTCCACAGCTCTGTGCAGCGCTTTGTGACCCCCGGGTGAAAAGTGCTCTAGAAGTGCAATTTTTTACTCCTCCTTCCTCATCGTTAAATGGCTGAGCCAGGTGTCATCTCACTCTCCCCGACCCGAGTATAGATATCTCCTCCATGACCAGGTGTGGAATTCGCGTGTGGTACAAATTAAATATGACCCTCACACGTTTGCAGTTGACCACCAGGCCTAGGGAGGAGCACGTGGTGACCGAGGGGAAAACGACACAATGGCTGGGCCTGTAAAATTCCACGTTTCATTGAAGACGCCCGGTATTCGTGTGTGCGCGCATTACTTCTGAAATGGTGTGTCGCGACCCATCAGTGGGTCGTGAGCGCAACCTAGTGGTCCGTGGAGACCAGGCTGAAGTGGGCCTTGAGGTGCAAAATGGTGAGAACCGCTAACGTAAAAGACACGAGCACACACCACCAGTGCCTGCCGTGATTAATCCACTGCTGGATTACATTGCCCACGGTGATGTTGAGTGTGCCGCAAAGATCAAGCCAACTCTAAAGTGTGCGTTGCTGTGGAATGGGAGGCGTTCGTACGCAGATAGCGCCACCACCAGATTGTGTGTCTGGATAAGCACAGCTGGCACTGCCCAGCACAACCGTGCCAATGGTGCGAACTGTGGCACCGGCGACAAGGCTGTGCTGTGACAGCGGAGGGTGGTCGCACTTACGCATGTTTCGTTGGCTGCCAAGGATGGTTGGATGAAAACTGCTGACCCCAGCAATAACGGCATCTTATTTTTGCATTAAAAAAGAATTACATTGAATGCTACAAAAAGTATGAACCATATGTCGATAACGGCACGGGGGGTTGGAAGGACACAAAAAGAGACCGAAATAGAGCAAGGATGAATTAACAAGAAGTTCAGCACAGAGGTTACAGTCTAGTGTAGTCAAAACAGCAGGCCGTATAAGACAGTTCAGATAATAAGATAGTGCACAGACACAGAATAAAGACGACAAATAAAGTACACACAGCCCTCTATATGTCTGGATATTCCTTGGAAAACAATGGAAATGGCGTAAAATATACTAAGGGCCTATTGGAAATAAGGGTTAGGTTCCAGGCTCACAAGATAGCCTTCCTCATTTATCCTACAATTTAGTCTAGAGTCAACAAAACCTAAATTTACAAAACCTTTTAAAACATTTGAAAATGCCTGGCGGCATGGTATCTATTCAGTGGTAATATCTATGCCTCACAGAAAAAAAGTTGTGCCTGAGGCAGTTGGATTCCCGCCTACGGCACCTTTTTGTGTGGCGTTTGTGTATTCTCCCCCTGTTCTACGTTGGTTTCCTCCGGGTTTTCCGGTTTCCTCCCACAACTAAAAAAAAACACTCATTAATGAATTGACGAATTACAGCATGATATATGACACATTGTCTGGCAAATGCTGACTACAAGACTGTCTTTCCCCCCCCACCTCTCTATAGTTTCCTCGTGCCTCTGAGCAGGCCTGGAATTTGCGCACTCTACAAACTGTTTTACTATTATTGATATGATGAAGGTACAGTTGCCTCGTTAATATGTAAACTTTGGCCACAGAAAATAAACAATCGCCCTTAATATTAAAACTATAATATGTCACCGTTTGATACCAAACGCAACACTGTCGTCTGATTCTTTTCACTTGGCATACAAACGTCACACAATTGCCTCATTGGGCCCATGGTCAAAAGTGTACACATCTGATTTTTAAGAATCGCAATACATTTTCTGATCGGATACCAATTGCGGAATTGACTCTCGCCAAGCCATCTACAGAAAATGGTTTCACGAAACCCATGAAACCTACTAGACCACGAATACGTGAATCGATACCGTGCAAAAACAAAGGTCACAATGAAATGACCGTGAAGAAGTCAAACGGCGTACAAAGAGTCGGGAAGCTGACTATACTGAAAAAGGAAAAAACTAAAGTCGATGAGACAGTACAAAAGAGTTGACAGAAACAAACTAGCCAATCTTATTTGCCAGAGCTGAGTACACGGGCAGTGCACACAGAGCGAGAACATAGATGGGGCCGAGACGCAACCAGGGGCACAGAGCGAGCAATGTTCGTCTCTACATACACATGAGATGGTGGCAAGGACACGACCGTGTGCTAGGACACATACAGCTTTTTAGTCTCACATGCAAACTGAAAATAGTTTATTTTGTAATATTCATTGCCCATGATACTTAAAGAGCTGAATTGACTTAATAAGAAGTGACGATAACCTGGGGAAAGACCAAACACAGACGATCCCTGGCTTAGACCTCCCCTGAAACGTATGGATCACGATAAATCAAGTGCAAACACAACTACAAGCAGCAGATCCTGCACAATGATGCACAAATAGAAAATGAAAAAGTCTGGTGTGCAACTGTGGTCACCCTCGTAAAACCACAGAACACATACCTTAAGACTGGCCGATTCACAAATCAGAAGGATGCATCACAGTGATTACGAGGACGAGACCTAGCCTTGTCTCACCTCATCTCATCTCATTGTCAGACACCACTTAGTCCTGTACAGGGTCGCGGTGAGCTGGAGCCTATCCCGGCAGACACAGGGCACAAGGCAGGAATAACCTAGTCTTGTCAACGTCATAATTCACCACCTCCATCCACATCTTTATGGGTCTCCCTCTGGGTTTCGACCCCCCATCTTCTCCATTTTATACGCATTTCTTGTTTTCGCCAATCCTGGAGGCCAGTTATTGAAGTCAGGACAGCAGGACATCAGAGAGGGATCGTCTAATTATAGGAGGGGCATCTTTTCATGAGATGGAAATTAGGGGACTAGCCACAGACAAAGCAGGGAGGGGGAAATCACAGCTCCGGGGGTGGGAATAGGATATGGAAATTAGTGTCAAAGTGACCTAGAAGCGGACTCACACAACAAAGAACACACGCATCACGCCCACACATATAAGGAGACAATAGAAGCCGCGCACGAACACTTCGCCTGAGGATGCCTCCAACGTGTGAGGCGAAACGTCGCGAGGAGAGGAGAGAGAGCCATCGACGCGGCTGTCCCGAGGGAGCAGCTTTTCGAAGCAATCATCATGCATCGAGCCGTGAAAACCTACATCATTATAGTCACACAGTAGAGATTGCCGCGGTGCACGACAAGGTTGTGTAATGGTACTGTACGGTGAGTAGCTGCACCATGTGTGTGGTGAGTAACACGATGTGTGGTGAGTAGCAGTGTGTGTTGTGAGTAACACTGTGTGGTGAGCAGCAGTGTGTGGTGAGCAGCAGTGTGTGTGTGGTGAGTAGCAGTGTGTTGTAACACTGTGGTGAGTAGCAGCGTGTGTGGTGAGTAGCAATGTGTGTGTGGAAAGTAGCAGTGTGTGTGGTGAGTAGCAGTGTGTGTTGTGAGTAACATTGTGTGGTGAGCAGTAGTGTGTGGTGAGCAGCAATGTGTGTGGAAAGTAGCAGTGTGTGTGGTGAGTAGCAGTGTGTGTGTGGTGAGTACCCGTGTGTGTGGTGAGTAGCAATGTGTGTGGAAAGTAGCAGTGTGTGTGGTGAGTAGCAGTGTGTGCGTGTGGTGAGTACCCGTGTGTGTGTGTGGTGAGTAGCAATATGTGTGGAAAGTAGCAGTGTGTGTGGTGAGTAGCAGTGTGTGTGTGTGGTGAGTACCCGTGTGTGTGTGGTGAGTAGCAGTGTGTGTGTGTGGTGAGTACCCGTGTGTGTGTGGTGAGTAGCAGTGTGTGTGGTAAGTGGCAGTGTGTAGTGACACGTGGTAATGCTCTCTATGGAACGGGTAGTGACAATGTGTGCTAATACTGGAGTGGTCGTCCCGTCTCTGTGTGAGTGTGGGGTGAGTGTTGAGGATAAGCGGTGACTGGTGAGAGTGAGCGGTGAGTGCGAGTGGTGAGGGTGAGCGGTGAGGGTGAGTGGTGAGAGTGAGCTGTGGGTGGTGAGGGTGAGCGGTGAGTGCGAGTGGTGAGGGTGAACGGTGAGGGTGAGCGGTGAGGATGAGTGGTGAGGGGTGAGAGGTGAGGGTTGAGGGTGAGTGGTGAGAGGCGAGGGTGACTGGTCAGGGTGAGTGGTCAGGGTGAGTAGTGAGGGTGAGGGGTGAGTGGTGAGGGTAAGCGGTGAGGGTAAGCGGTGAGGGTGAGTGATGAGAGGTGAGGATGAGTGGTGAGGGTGACTGGTCAGGGTGAGTGGTGAGGGTGAGGGGTGAGGGTGAGGGGTGAGAGTGAGCTGTTAGTGTGAGTGGTGAGGGTGAGCGGTGAGTGCGAGTGGTGAGGGTGAACGGTGAGGGTGAGCGGTGAGGATGAGTGGTGAGGGTGAGTGGTGAGGGTGAGCGCTCTATGAGAAGTCTGTGCAACCACTCTCACCTCTGTCCTCGTCCCCGCGTAATCTCTAGTGACGTCACACGCGGACATGACGTTGAGGCGCTTGGCGTAACCCCTCCCCCTTTAGTTTCCCTTTAACCCCACATACACGTGACCCCTCCCCCGAAATCCCCATAACCCCCCATCCTCCCTAACCCCGCACGTGACCCCTCCCCATAACCTCCCTAACCCCCCTGTGACAACCACGCAGCCAGTTGGACCTTTGGCTCAGTGGGCCAAGGCCCAGCAACGCCAAAACTGTTCCACGGAAAAACTGAAACACATGAAGCCCCCCACAGAGCTGGATTTAGGACGTTTGCACTCTAAGCCATAATAAAAAAGGAATGATTTAATCAGGTGCTCTGTCACAAACGCTTTGGCCGATATGAAAATCAAAACCCATGATTCTGGAACAGCAAAATGTGGGAGTCGTTATCAACTGCCCCATCCAGCTGCCCACGTTGGAGACTCGCGGAGTAACATCCGAGGGGAGGGAAGGGGCACCCCTCCCTCCCTCCTCGCCGGCATCCCTGTCACCTCGCGCCCCAGTCGGGCCTGGGACAGTGGGACAGAGTACGCGGGCTGCGGCGGGCCCTGCCGGGCCATTGCGGGGTGAGGAGATGCCCCAACATCGTGCTGCACCCCGCACTCCTCCAGTGCCGTTGCTTCTGCCTGCCTGGCGTGCTCTGTGCGCAATGATGGGGTCGATTACCGCTCTCCCTGTACAGCGCAATCTGCCGCCCAAATGACTCTATGACATGCGCTGATCGCAGTACCACTGCCGCACACACACAGTCTGCTAACCACTGCACCACGGCCCCCCCACACACACCGCATGCTAATCGCTGCGCCATCGCTCCTCATCCACACACGGCGCGCGAACCACTGCGCTATCATTCGGACCCAGACTCACCGGCGATACAGTCACTGGACACAATATGAGCTCAGGGGGATCTTTATTTGCCACCACCGATATCGCCGGCTCGTCTTACCCTTTCTTCTCTTGCATCTCCCTTGTGAATGCTCCGACTGCCTCTCGCTTCGTCTCTCAGCCTCCTCACCTCTCTCCATCCTCACACCAATGCCTCCTCGCCTCTGCCTCCAGCCAACTGATTCTCCCTCTCGCCTTTATTCAATGTCTCTCTGGCCCCTCTCGTGAACCAAATCTTCCTCTGGATTGGTGGACCCTGGCTGTTCAAATTTTCCAACCTCCCGCCCAATTCTGACCAGTCGTGGCCGCATTCCGACGCATATTCCTCCTGTCTCCCAATCCATACCTCTATCCGTCACGACTGCCCTTACCTATTCTCGCTGGTCGATCGGTGGGGCAGCAAGCTATTTCATTTTGATAACACACCACACTTGTAGGATCTGCCTTGTGCAGATGCACTCCAGACCGCTAATTCCACTTCCCCGGGGATAACCTTGAGATTGTACACCTTCGGCTACCGAAGTCTCTGGACAAAAACAAACGAGAGTGGTCCCGAGCTGCATAGGGTGGACTATTGGTGGAGAAACTGTCCTTTTGTGGGGTGTCTGCAACGTCGGCCGTGGCATCACAATAATAATCATCGAGGGTAATTAACTTTGGGGTTGTACCATATTATGTTTTCGACCTGTGTGACTATATATGTAAATATAGGGAGGGGGGGGCGCCAAATAAAGATTTGGCTGGAGGCACCTGAACCCTTCGAGCTAGCCCTGCCCCCACGTGACCTCTTCACCTCACAATCTCTCCTAACCCCCACATAACTGCTCCATCCCGTAATCCCCTCTAACTGCCCCCCCCCCAACGTAATATCTCCACCTCATAAAGCCCACCAACTCCCCCCCCCACGTAACCCATCTACCCAGTAATCCCCCCTAACCCCCCACATGACTGCTCAATTCTGTAATGGGGGTGGGGGGTGGAGGGGGGTAGGGGGAACCCTCCCGAGGAGGTCCTCCGGCTCGGCTCGAGCCCGGAGAGGAAAGGTGGCAGGGGCTGCAGGGCCAAGTCGTGAGTGTCTTGCCACGGTGGTGGCGAAGAGTCCGGGGGTGGACTTCGCCACTGCGGGGGGGGGGTTGTTGGGAAACTGTGGTGCCAAGCCTCGCGCCATGACAAGCTGCGTGCGCACGTCCAGCAATTCGGCGGAGGGGTCGCGGTGATGTGTGTGGGGGTGAATGGGATATCGTGCGGGCGAGGTCATCCGAGGTGACCATGTGTGGTGACAAGGTATGGTGATCTTCCCCCACTCGAGATCGTAAACAACACATGGTTGGGGGGGGTAACAGGTAACATAAGGCGGACGTGTGATGATCAGATTGGCTAACAAACGTGGAATGATATCACGTGGCTGGGTGACATCTGAGAGAATATAAAGATGTGCGGAAGCGGAGAGAGTCTTCATGGGAAATTGGCAGCGAAGCAACGGGCATGTAGGAGGTGAATTGACAACGTGTGAAACGTTGGAGTGGGTGGTAAGTTAGTGTGTTGTTGATATGGTTAGTGTTTAATAAATAGCTGGAAAGACAGAAATCTCCCGTCTTCTTGCTCGAGTGGCAGCCGCGTGCATGCTGGAGAGAATGGAGCTGTCACCGCGGTGTTCCACACGCCATCGAGACAAAGAGGACGCGCCTGCGGGCAGCCGCTTGATGGAGAGGGAGCGGCCCATTGGGTGTCCTTCACAGGGGCAACTTTCACGTCGACATGCACACCACCATGGTCTCCTTCCCTGTGCCACGTGCATACACGCGTCACTGTGGTCTCCCTTCCTGTTTTCTCCGGGATTAGTCACACTCGCACACGCGTCTCCCATACCTTCCATCCTCGAAGGGTCATTATATCGCCCACGAACGCTCGACACCCGCCTCAGCCCATCACACCACCAAAACCCGGAGATCGGCCCGATTCTACAGCACGAGCGTCAGGGTACACTGAGCCTGGTACTGCATGGAGCTTGACGCTACACACGAATAAAATATTTCTCCATTGTTATTATAATGGTAACGATGCACAATCTGATGTAAACATATCGATTCCTTGTACTCAAAACAACTGTGACTCATGTGCTGACCCTAATTTTCAGTAGAAAACACCAAACACGCAAAATTTCAATGTTTTATTGGTAAACAGTAACAGTTCACAACTTTATTTCTGGCAATTGCACATTCTAAACGTATATCCTGGTGAAATGGCGTTCGTTCAGAGAACACGGATTTTTTCTGCAAGTGATATCACGACAATTTGCTGTCAATGAAAAGAAAAATGCACTTCATAACGCGTCGCGCAAATTCCATGCTTGGATGAGACACTGAATCGGACGCGTAGCAAGAAAATCGTAGAGGGGGGGGGGTAGTTAGCCAGGTAAAACCGCCAGACACTGCATCCTATATCTTATCGGCAAAGTAATGAATGGATATTGTTAGTTGAGGGGGGGGGAGAACAAACTCCAGACAGAAAGGCACCCGAGGTGGGAATCAAACTGCCTTGGGCAGGACTTTTTGTGAGAAGCATATGTTACCACTGCACCACCCTGCTACCCAAAGGTTGCGATGATGTTGGTACGGCGGACATTCCAGAAAGATCGTAAGACCTCTGTTGTTGCCCGTGTACCCAATTAACTGCCATCACGGAGAAATGCCTCTTCATTTTCATTTGCGCCGTATTTGCATGCAGACAGAAGCAAATTTCATTCCTGATGCCCATAGCAAAGCAAATTAAGTCACTGCAGCACAGAGTAAACCTAGAGGTACCCATCACCAAGGTTTGCCTGATATTACTCAATGGTGTGTTTTCATGATCGTCAGACTGCATTCGAGGGTGGTACACACTGCACATCTTCAGAATAAGTACTTAGAGTTTAACACATCTGAATCAAAAGCCACTCTATACGATGGCGTTTGTGCAGTCTTGGGTACCATGACTGAACCCTTTAATCATACTTCACACAGGGTATCTGAACTGATCTACTCTCTGTCATGGGTGGCATCCCATGACACGCATTTAGTGCTCAACGACCTACCTAGTCGTCAGCCGTCATGCAGTCCATCGCCCAACAATAGGAATTAAGGTCACGCTTTCAGGCAGTCTCTACTACCAGGGTGGGTAAGTGCACTGCTAATGAAGTTTTCCCTTCTGTGCCGTCTTCTGGTAAACCTAGCGTCGTTCATGCACAAGACATTTGCTTTAATACACCATTATTGTCAAGAAGTCCCAAGAGTCTGTAGGGGACACTGCTGTGCAGCAGGCACAATTGAGGCAGTCGTGTATTATGAGTGGAGTCGTGTACTATGGCTATAATGAATTGCAAGCTGTATTAATCAAGATGCACAATAGTTCTCTTGCTCGACAAACTGATCCAGATGTCTTGTGACCCCTCCCCCCCATTTAATTGGCCCCTAACATTATTTCCGTCTTCTCATTTATTTTTCCTTTAAAATAATCCTTATTTCTTTACTTATTTATTTCAGATGGCGGACATGTGTTATCAACCTACTGAAGAATGGCTTGTAGTGAAGAACATATGGGCTCGTGTAAGATCACAGGCCAGAAGACAAACACCATGATCATAAGACATCTGGACTACCCTATATATAACGAAACCTATAAATGCGTGTGTTCAGCATGCGGAGGTCAATGTTTCCAAGTGCACACAATTTGGCCAAAATATATTTTACCTACATTTCACAGTGGGCAGTATCTCATGCCACAACCAGTTAACGTGCAGGCTACAATACTTGTCAATGTCCTCGAGAGCAATATATACGTACATCCTGTGTAAAAAATAAACGGTTGCATGATCTTACCATGTATACATTTGTGGGACTTTTTCATGTACAAAATTATACGTTTCTTTTTTTATACCTTGTTTCTTAAAAAAACTATGACGTTGTCAATTGCATTACATGTATGGGGCCTATGCATGGATATTTCGAGGCTTACACATTATTCCATATGCAACACTGCACACTTATTAGTCATTTAAAAGGTAACAATTAAGTGACAACTCGTCAAAATGATTTGCTACGTTGCGCCATGTTACAGTCTTAAAACATGACATCATTAATCCAATAACAAAAAAGTGAGTGTTGATATAACCTACGATTCACAAGAATACACTGTATTCAAGGACAAAGTGACATCCCTCATGAGATCACATCCTGAGCAGCAAATTCCAACATCGCAGCCAACACACAGACTACTTACTGTCTGTATTGTTTAACACGGGGGGTCTAAATATGTTGTACTTCAAGGCTTGGATCTGGTCTCCACAAACCCCCATGTGATGCTCGTAGGCCAATGATGGGTCGAGATCTACTGGTTGAGAATGGCAGTTTTAATGTACCCACTATTCTTACTGGACACACTGCCCACAAATCAGAGCTACCAAATACAGTACCAGGTAGCAATTCAAAACCGTTCACGTCATAGAATACTGTTAACACGGCCGTAGCTGTTCAGACAATATAATAATTGATGATTGCTTCTTAAAGCTGCTCTCTTGGGACAGCCGCGTCGATTGCTTCCTCTCTCCAGGCGCCTGAGGATGTCTCTAACGTGAGGCGAAACGTCGCGAGGAGAGGATGCGAACGACGCGGCTGTCCGAAGAGAGTAGCTTTTCGAAGCAAGCATTATGCATCGAGCTGTGAAAACCTACATCATTACAATATTATAATTCATAATAATTTATTGGTGTGGGCCACGGAACAATCCGACTTTATTAGGAACCTATCACCAACCGCCATGTGCACAGGTGGTTCTGTGCCATTGCAGATTGATCCCACCAGCAAACATACTGTGTGGCAGTATCAGGTGGTCAAGAGTTACCAATGACCTATAATTGGGTCAGATCATTACATCGAATAATTTGTAAAATAAACTGAATAGTGAATAACATTTTTCAATTGTTTCGATCCTAATTGACCCACTTTCAGCTACAGAAACCCCCAAGTGCCTTGATTACAAATTGTCAGCCAATTCAGATGAATCACTGCACTAGCTGTTAATAATATAACAATTACAATTGACAACGCTGTTTAGGGTATTCGTTCAGAGAGAGAACAACTCTGAGGTACGGGGAATCTGCAGAGAGGCGAAGAATGAGTCACGTATTCAGCCGGCACCAACCCACCAAACACCACATCCTCTATGTCATGTAATTGGCTAATTAAATGATGAGTGTTTTTAGTTGTGGGAGAAAACCAGAGAACCCAGAGAAAACCCACGCAGACCGAGGGAAGATTACAGCCTCCATACAGAAAGTTGCCCGAGGTAGGAATCGAACTGCCCTGACTAGAACTCAGATATGTGATGCATTTCCTGCAGCAGTATCTATGGCTGTCATCATAGTTCTGAAACAAATTAAGATTTATGAGTTACGTGTCACGTTTATAAATCACATTTTACAAAATGTACTTAAAAATTTGGTGGGGAGGGGGGGACAAGACCAAGCATATTCTAAAACGTTGAGTTTTAAAAATGCAACATGTAAACCAGGAAACAGAACTTTGTGCGCATCAGCAAAACAAACTCATGGAAGGAACAGTGGCATAACGTCCCGTCAACACGAGAACCGAGGCGGGGTCCCTGCACAGGTTGGCGGCTCACGGCACACTGCACCATCACAGCCGCCTGAGCTCTTCCGCCCATTTGGTTTGACAGAGACGGGGTCGAGATGCCACTGCAGGATCAGGCGAGGCGTAGCTGGATGGCCCGTCCAGCCACACTCTGCTGCTGAAGGTGAGCAACCGCGTGGCGTGCCAAGTCTGCCGACGGGAACGAGACGAGCGCCTCACCACTCGGCTGCCCGCCTGGACCGTGCAGTAGCAGAACCGAGTCTGCGCACAGCTGTGAGTCGGGCCCAGTGGCAGGGAAGGTGGAGGCCGCGAGACAGGGATGGCACGGTGGGACAGAAGAGAACATGGAAGGGTGAGGGTCGCAGATGGAAAATTAGTCAACGCATTCCACGATGAGGGAAATTGTTGTGAATCATTATTTATCAGACGAGTTATAAAGACAAAGATCCTCTGTATCACCTAAACAGACTGTTGGATCAAATGATCACGAGTAGCACCTATGAAGGCTGGCACAGCACACAAGGTAGCGGGGTGGCTAGTACCAGGTTCGGATGCCTATCTCCACAGTGACAATGTTTACACACCGCAATAGGTACTACTTTGATGCCGAGTCGATCTAAAAAAAGGCCAGGACCAGTTCAAAAAATCGTCACTGATGTTGGCTGTGAGTTGAACTCGAACTCGAGTCATGGGGTTTGTCGCGAAGCACGCTAATCACTGCACCACCGCTCCCCATGATGAGAAGTTGGACACACGAAGTTGGGCACGTGACTGCGGCGCGGCGCGGCTGCGGAGACGTGGATTGGCTCCGGCACGCGTTAGGCTCTCATGGTTTAATATGTGAATCACTAATTCACATCTCAGAAGTCACATAAATGAGATTAGAACAGTGTTCTAGTCTTATATATGTATACTGGCAAAAAGTACCCATAGCGTTAACAGCTCCACCTAAGCTATAAGCATTGATACTGCATTGTCCTGAGCTGACTGCCTTTTGGCAACGGCTGACACTGGCAATTAGGCTCAAAAGGAAGCCATTGCCTGGTGAAAGCCGGTCAGTTTGAAGGATAATGCATAGCTTATCAAAGGTACCTGTTTGCATATTTTGCCACTAGTATGTGTGGCTTTTGCAAAATGGCACATTGTGAACTGTGTCTATTTTAGTGTTTGGGATCTTAACACCTGCATAATCGCCAGATACGGTAAAACCTGTTCTAATCTTATATATGTATACTGGCAAAAAGTACCCATAGCGTTAACAGCTTCACATAAATGAAGTAATTGCGTTGTCATAAACTTAAATGTTCCAGGCGAGAAACCCTTAGATCCCCGCTTTGAAAGGGATATGGACCCGGGTGCAAAGTGATTTTTTGTAGTAATGCTACCCCTGCCTGTGATAGACAATCAATAATTTTATCCCATATACTTTTTTGACTGCATATATTGGACACGTGTTCATTTGCAATAAAAATATGCCTCAGTACATTTTCTTGACTACATTGCCCCCAATGCCCTGAAATGTTGTAACTTACTTATGCCACTCCACTGGATGACTGTTAAAAGGAGATATAAAGCTTAATGTTTACATCCACTTTGAATAAAAACTGATTGACATCTCAAAGTACCATTGTCTCCAATGTTGTGTTGCTGGAAAGAATGTCCCCATTTGCCGTGTTTCTGCCAAAAACGGAGGTTGAAATGCCCTCTACACCAACGCAATCTGGTTTAACCAGACCGAAATATTTACTGCATGCACGTTATCAGCACGATTTAAAAAAACCGTCAATAACAATAGCAATGTTATGAAATGTATACTGTTATTCTTGTTGGCCATTACTGTGGCCTGCAGCTCCTGATGTCAGATCTGTGCTGACTGCTCGATCACAATGTACACCCTCTGGTGGGTTGGTTGCGAGGTCAGAAAGGTTATGAAACAATGAAAGACTAGGAAATTATCGGTAACCTGATGCATGCCGAGACCTATTACACAGAAATGTCCCACTTACATTTTAGATTTTAAAAAATAGGTTTCAAAATTTAGCCTCATCCAAATTCCAGAAAATTGTAGAAGTTCACACCAGATTAATTCCTACACTAACTCATGTACACCGTAATCCAGCGGTCTTGTGATCCCAGTTTCAAAGTTATTTTAATTCGGCTAATCGTTTGCCAGCCCATACACTCACTACAAGCGGTTGGGCAATAGTATATGAACTTGTTTCACCCATCTGCAAATAAATATTTAAATATGGTCGTTTAAAATAGAAATTACCAAAGGACAAAAAATATTACGGGTCAATAAAATGGGGGTCACAAGACATCTAGACCACCCTCTGAAATCAGCATGAAACACCGTCATATGGCTCTAGAGAAAGTACTGCATGAAAATCGCAGTAACCGCACGATTAAAATGCAAACAATGCTTGGCCTCATTCACTCCCAGCATTGATCACCCCTTTTCCATTGGCACATCCGAGTGGAGCCAGCCTCGGCCCCTCACTGCGTGGCTTGTTTCCACCAGTTATTTGCCGAGCTGAGCCAGAGGCAAACCAATACACTGTCCTCACAAAATGTCTGAATTTGGCATTGGGTCAGTACGCTGTGCGGGTGCGACATCACTGCGACAGCTACATGCACTTCGCGAGTGGAAAACAACCGGCGCTACACCTGCGAATCGCCCGACCACACCACCAGCGCCACTATCACAGGCCTTTTGCCACATGTGTGAACAAACCAGCACCCCACCAATACCACTATCATAGCTGGGCCACCACCCCACCAGCGCCACCACACCTGGAAATCACCCACCACCACACCAGCACCACCACCACAACTGGAAATCACCCACCACCACACAGGTATGATCACAGCTGAATTCACCATGCCTACGAAATACCACCACCATCACCACAGCTACGACGAGTGGACACCACCAAGCTTAGCGCAGGAAAATCCGGGGCCTTACCTGCCGAGGCCTGCCCTTGCCTAGATACAGAGCCACTCTTTGCTGGAGTGCGGGGGACTGCACGCCCCCACGGGGCCCGCGCTCTCCCCGGCCAACACCTAACGCGCCGGCAAGCGCACGCCATGTTTGGATCCATACATGCCAGCATCTCACACGTTCACTCTCCCCCTGCATGGTCAGTGCTCATAAGGTGGCTTTCATTCATCTCTCTACACAACGATCAAACATTACTCGAGTCTGACAGCCCATGGGCACCTTCCAGGCTAACAGTAACCCACAGCATTTCATAATACTGCAGACAGGCCGCAGTGCGAGATTGATGTTTGAGATATATAGCTGTCATTCCAATACGGGATTGCTGTATGCGCCCAGATTGCACCTCCGTTAGATGGGTGACAAAGCCTTCTTGCGCACTTCTCCCAGACCCTGAAACGCTCTGCCATTGTAAATTTGGTCACCTGAATCCATGTGCATCTTCAAATCCATCTCAGACTCACAAGTTCCGTAAGGCTTTCCAGTCCTCTGGCTAGAAATGTTGATGCTGTTTATGCGACTCACTTTTGTCATGCTGGGATGATGGTTGGCTGCTGACCTGCGCCTGATTAGGAACACTTATTCCTTCCTTTATTTGTGCAACAATAATTTTATTGAGGATTGCTTCGAAAAGCTGCTCTCTCGGGACAGCCGCGTCGATGGCTCTCTCTCCTCTCCTCACGACGTTTCACCTTACACGTTAAAGGCATCCTCAGGCGTAGTGTGCGTGCGTAGTTCCTATTGTCCCTTTATATGTGTGGGCGTGATGCATGTGTCCTTTGTTATGTGAGTCCGCCTCTGAGTCACCTTGACAATAATTTCCTTATTCCATTTCCACCCCGGGAACTGTGATTACCCCCTCCCTGCTTTATCTGTGGCTAGTCCCCTAAATTACATCTCATGAAAAGATACCCCTCACACACTTAGACGATCCCCCTCTGATGTCCACACGTAATAGTTCTATGTCTCTGCATTCCTGCCCACACATATAAAGGGACAATAGGAACTACGCACGCACACTACGCCTGAGGATGCCTCTAACGTGTGAGGCGAAACGTCGCGAGGAGAGGAGAGAGAGCCATCGACGCGGCTGTCCCGAGAGAGCAGCTTTTCGAAGCAATCATCATGCATTATTGTAATGATGTAGGTTTTCACGGCTCGATGCATGATGATTGCTTCGAAAAGCTGCTCTCTCTGGACAGCCGTGTCATTCGCTTCCTCTCCTCGCGACGTTTCGCCTCACACATTAGAGGCATCCTCAGGCGCAGTATGTGTGTGTAGTGCCTGTTGCTCCTATATATATATATGGGTGCTATATATGTGTAGTCATTTTTTGTTGTATGGGGTCTACATCTGAATCACATTAGCATTAATCTCCTTGTCCTATTCACACCCCGGAACTGCGATAACCCCCTCCTGCTTTGTCTGTGGCTCGTCTCCTAATTTGCATCTCATGAAAGAACCTCCCACACACCTTGTGATCCTCCTCTGATGTCCACACCCCAGAGCTCTATATCTATGCATTACTGACTTTAATGACTGGCCTCCAGGTTTGGTTAAGCTTTATCTTCATTTCTTGTTTGCGGTTCATTGTCTTTTTTGTCTTGTGAATCTCAATTGCTTCACAAATTAATCTTGGACCTTTATGGCGGATGGCTGCTAGTACTCGTATCTTATCAAAATCGATTCAATGTTGTTTATCTACACTATGTGCTGCTGTTGCTGATTTATCCATGTGTAGCAAACGTACTGCTGCCTCGTGTTCTCTTTTTATTGTGGCTATTGTTCTTCCTGTTTGCCCGATGTATACTTCCTCACAGTTGCTGCAAGGAATGCAATATATGCCTTCTGTCTGTAATGGTAGTCGGTCTTTAGGTGATTTGAGTACGTTTTGTATCTGCTGGTGGGTTGTGAAGACTGTTTTTATGTTATATTTTTCTAGGTATTTGCATAATTTTTGTCTGTGGTGCCTTTCACATATGGCAGGAAAGCGCAGGTATTGATCTTCCTCCTCATCTTCTTGCTGTTTCTGTCTAGGTTCTCTAGTTATGGCACATTGGATTTCTGTTTTGTGTATCCATTGCTCGCTAGTGCTTGTTGTAGATGTTGTAGCTCATCTTTTAGCTGTTGTTGGTCTGATATTGTTTTTGACCGGTGGGCTTAGGTGTGCAGTATCCCCCATTTCTGTTTTGGGTGATGGTGAGACTCCGCGTGTAAATACTGTCCGTATGTGTTGTCTTCCTGTATACAGTGTGGCTGAGAGTCCCCTCAGCGTTTCTCTTCACCAGTACGTCCAGAAATGGGATTTGGTCGTTTTCTTCTATTTCTATGGTGAACTTGATGTTAGGGTGTATGGCGTTCAAGTGACCAAGGAATTCTTATAGCTTCTGTCATCCGTGTGGCCATACGACGAATGTGTCATCAATGTATCGATACCAGTGGGTAGGTTTTAGTGTAGATGAGTTTATGGCTTCCTCCTCAAAACCGCTTAGATACAGGTTGGCTGCTGTGGGTGAGACTGGTGATCTCATTGCTGCACCCTTTTTTGTTGGTAAAACTCCCCGTCAAACTTGAAATAGGTTGTCAGGCATACCTTTGCCAGCTCTACTAACCTCCGGTCAAAGTGTTTTTCAATTATCTTGATTGTTTATTTGATGGGTATTTTTGTAAATAAGGAGACCACATCAAAACTAAAGAGCAGGTCCATTCCGTTGAGTGTGATTTGTTTCAGTATTTCGATGAAGTGTCTTGAGTTCTTGATATATGAAGGTGGGTTGTAGTTCTTGGGCTATGTATTTGGCGAGCTTGTAGCTTGGTGAACCTTTTGCACTTACTAATGGTAAGTGCAGGGTCCCCTCTTTATGAATCTTCAATAGTCCGTATAGTCTGGGAATTCTGCTATCGTGTGGATTCAATTCTTTTCTTTTTTCTTCACTTTGAATATTCTGCTTCTTGATGGCCTTTGTTCGGATTTCGATTTCCTTGGTTGGGTCCCATTTGAGTTTCTCATACACTTCAGTGTTGTTGACTTCCTGGTGCATCTTCAACTTGTAATCATCTATTTTGACGATGACTGTAGCGTTTCCTTTGTCTGCTTGCAGAATGAGTATGTCTTTATTCTTGTTGCGTTTGTTAAGTTCTCGCCGTTCTTCAGCCGTACAGTTAGATTTTGGTGGTTTCGATTTGCGTATGATTCTGCACACATCTTGACGGATTTTTTCAGCATTAACTTCTGGGAGCCTGCTGTTAAAAATTGCACATTCTACTCCTGTGACTATTTCTTCTACGGGTATATTCTGTGGTGCGAGAGCAAAGTTAAAGCCTTTCGGCAGAATAGATTGTGCTGCATGTGTAAGTGTTATTGAGCTTAAATTAACAACAACACGTTGAGGTGACAAACACTGTACCGTTTGCTGTCTATGGTTTGTTAGATATTCATACTTTTTTCTGATGTCTCTGTGTGCATTCAGTATGTTGTCGTTCTGTTATTTTATATCCTTCAATGACTTATATCCATTTTACTTCAATTAATCTATGCTGATGTTATTGTTGTTGACATACCCTTCTTTCCACAGCTCTGTGCAGTGCTTTGTATCCTTCAGGTGAAAAGCACTTTAGAAGTCCAAAAAATATTATGATTATTCTCAGCACTCAACCGGTCAGCCGCAACCCAGCGGTGGAAAGAGCAGGGTGATTACACGCAGGAGTGTTGACAGACGATGTAGAGCGGAGTCGCCACGCACCTGGTATCCATGAAAGAATCCCAGGACGTCCTTGACCCTGACCCCATGGGGCAGCCCCTGCATCCGCACCACGGCGCCTTGCTGGGGGGGCAGCACCATGCCAGGAGGGGGCGGGAAAAATCCCACGGTGCTCGGCGACACTGGGGGGCTGCTCGTAGCACAAACACACACGTAAGTAAACATAATAATAATTCGTAATAATTTATTATATTTATGTACACCTATGCCCTGTTACGCATGAACTGGTGAATCGCGTGTCCACAAAGTTAGGAACTTTTACGCACCGACCCAAGCAGTGCCTCGCAAATGCTCGCAGCCGCTTCTCAATATTTTATAAGCATCTATGAGCGCCTTACGCCTGCTCCGGGGGAAGATGTGGAACTGCGATTTCTTATACTCATCAGGAAGGTACAGTACACTGGTGTCCTTTTCATTTATTCATTATCAAAACCCACTTAATCCTGTATAGGGCTGAGGGGGGGTGCCGGAGCCTATCCCAGCTGACAGTGGGCATAAGGAGGGGTATACTTAAGATGTGACGCCAGTGCATAGCAGGGCACAATTTTGGGGCAATTTTCTCAGCAGGCCAATCAACCTAGGCAGCTGCGTGTCTTTGTACAGTGGGAGGAAACAGGAGTACCCAGCAAAAACCCACGTGGGCACTGGGAGAATATGCCAGCTCCACACAGAAAGGCACCCGAGTCGGGAATCGAACCTGGGACCTTCTTGCTGAGAGGCGACAGCGCTAACCACTGTGCCACCATACCGCCCCTGTAATATATTTTGTTTTTAGCTCTTGCTGCATTATGTAGTGCGTCTGTTTATTGGTGGCTTTTAGTGCAGTGTTTAGGACAATGGGTAAGTATGCAAGGGCAAAGGTGCTATTAGTGAAATGGTTGATGGTTTAAGGAACGGGTCTCTTGTGGATAACGTTATTGTTATACCACCTTTCACCCACACAGACATATCAAGATAGAGTTGGAGGGGAGGCAGACATGCAGCCAGCCGGCGCCAACCTTCTGGACACTGTGTCCCATATATTATGATGGTACCGGCCAATTCGTTAATGAATATTTTTAGTTAGTTGTGGGAGGAAGCAGGAGATTCTGGAGGAAACGCCTTCTTTCAGCAAGGAATGGATGTTACGACTGCGTAGACACCCGTCTATACAAATGGAATCACAGTGTACACAGGACCAGCATCACCTGCGGTGTGTTGAGACGGCACAGCGTCTCCCCACTCTACGAGATGGCGACCAACAAATGCGCCGGCCCCAGGGCGTGATGCCAGCAGCACGGCTCGGCCCACGTGGCCCAGGCGCAGTACTCGCAGCACCCACCTGGGGTAGTAGGCCGTGTAGTTCATGAAGAGCTGCGTGGTCGTTGCCGGCTGGTAGAAACCGCTTGCCAATGGAGAGGGGCGCGGCGGTCCCAGCAGCATCGCGTGTGGGAAGAGGGTGGCCTCGGGCCCGAACAGGGGCCCCGGCGGTGGGAATGCTAGCATGCCCGGTGGCGAGAGGCCTGTACAAAAATAAATAAGCAGGTGTAACGGTGCGCGGCAGATTGTTCGCTTCATGTCGTGTGTGCGAAGATAGAGGGACTCAGAAGCACGTGTGCGTGTGCGTACAGGGCGGGGGTGAGAGCCCACTACTGTTGAGCGAGCCGCCAAGCAGCACGACGTTCATTTCTTCAGCGGAGCACGCGAACACCTCAACATAGCGCTCCCGCAGCAAGCGCCGGTGGCAGTGCTGGGCTGCCAGTGCCGCGCGCTCTGCGCTGCGCATCTGGATGAATGAGTCGCCCGATGGACGGCCCTGCCGGGGTGCGGGGGGCACGAGGAGTAGGGGTGAGGCACGTGGACATGCAGTGCGGTAATGCCACTAGGACGGTGAACCCGAACCCGCAGACGGCCGGTGAACACGGTGTTGATCGGATAACTCGACCAACATCGGGTCGCTCTCCGCAGATGCTCTGCCGGAACAGCCGTGTGTCGTGTGCTCCGGCTATCTCCTTCGTTAAGTTTTGCCTCTCACGATGGAAGCATCGACAAGATTTTAGCCCAGCATCAAATTGGCATCGCAGTAAAATATGCACCTCACAAAAAAAAGGTCCTGCTTGACGTGCTTCGATTCCCACCTCGGGCACATTTCTGGGTGTGGCGTTTGTGTGTTCTCTCAATGTTTTGTATGGGTTTCCTCTGGGTTGTCTTGTTTTCTCCTACAACTAAAAAAAAACATTATTTGGCTGATACCAAATAATGGTGCCATCTCACTGTATGGTTGCCCTCCCACTGAGTTGTTGATCAAAATCAATTAAAGTACACACATCTGTAACAGGCGGTGCGCGCACTGCTGTGTTTCAGCTACATGTTTAGTTGCCACCTCCCCACCCTGCCACCCAACACAGGACTTCACACAGCCACTCCAATGCCCACGTGGGCCCTCGGGGAGAGAGCCGAGCCCGGTTTGCGGCTGGTGCCCCCCCCCCCTCACCTGCGGGTTGAGCACCATGTGCACGCCCTGCGGGCGGATGTCCCCGGCAAACTCCCCGAGGAAGTCCAGGATCTCCTCGATGGAGGCGGAGTAGGGGAGGCCGCGTAAGCGCACGCAATCGCGCACGGCGCTGCTTGGAGTCAGCGGCCCGCTGGGGCATAGGGGCCCAGTGGGGAAAAGTGGCGGCAGCGGTGCCCGCACTGGGACCACAGGCGGCAGGGGCGTCGACATCACGCGGTTCACCACCTGGGAAGGTAGTGGCAGCACTGGTCAGTGCATGACCGGGCACGGCGGGATGTGACCCCGTGTGCTCAGGAGTCTACACACAGTTGGACACTGCTGGTACCAGCCAGAATAAGAAAACGGCAGCAAACCTTTTCTGTATTAATCATTGCAATGTCTAATACCTTGCACATATTCGCTCAATATTGAAGGCATTAATTCAAAGCGAGGCATGAAAAAAACGTCGAGAGATAGAGTGAAGGCAGTAATGCAGTTAACCAGCGCCAACATTTGCCAAACACTATCTCCTATATATTGATGCTATGTGTCAATAAGACACAAACTCCGCAACACAGAATGATGCCTAAGGTGGGAATCGAACCGCCTCAGGCAGCACCTTCTCTTTGCAAGGAGGCGCAAAGGTTACCGCCACGCCACCCCCCTGCTGCCCTACCTGCTGCAGCTCGGCTGCCGTGCTGCGGAAGAGCTCGATGTAGCGTTTGCCGAGCATGTGACGGTGTTTGGCGAGCGCGGCGGCAGCACGCTCCTCGTCCGCGAAGAGTACAAAGGCATCACCCGTGGGCCGTCCGTCCGCATAGCGCACGAACAGCAGGCCCTGGTTGCCCGCCGTCACGGGGCACGCCGCGCCGAAGAAGGCCAGCACATCGTCGGGCACCACCGTGAAAGGCAGCCCTCGCATTCGGATGATGACCTGGCCCTCGTGCGCTAGGAACCGTGACACTTCGCTGGACACTCCTGGAGACGCGCGCACGCGTGGACACGCCGGACACGGGGGTGAATGGGAAGACAAACATGTGGACGATCGGTCAGGTGACGGAGAGGACAAGCAGACGCAGGGATAAGCAGGTGACTGGGATGATGGCTGGTCGCATGCGACGCACACAATCACCCAGGAACACCAATCACACGCAAACAGGACCAAGTGATCTCAAGCACTGTTATAAAAAATAACTGAGAATTGCCTTTAGGAGGTGCTATTTCAGGATAGCAGTGGCGCACATTTCTCCTCTCTCCCAAATAGTGCCGAAAAAGCATCTCTTAATCCTCAAACGTCAAGCCGTGTCAACCTGAATCGATACAACGGCTTAACAACTCACCGACCGCTAGCTTGGAGAATTCCTCGGCTGAAGAGCTGTAGACCTGAAAAACAGCACAAGTGCCATCATTCCTCGCACCACTGCACACGCCAGCCGAGAAACTTCGTCGGGATGCGGGGTGCGGTCAGATGAAGAGGAAGAAGGGGAGCTGAGAGCGCGTGTACCGAGATAGCGGAGCTCGGCACGTGACCAGCGCGGCCATGGAGATGGCCCGCCTCACCTCGATATAGCGCGCGCCCATGTGGTGCATGTGCCGGCTCAGCGCCAGGTCTCGCTGCTCCTCATCCTGCATCATGACCAATGCCTCGCCATTGCGCCGGCCGTGAGGGTTCAGGCACAGCGCGATTCCTCCCCTAGTGGGAGGGGTGTGGACAGGGGTGGGGGCATGGAGGAGAGCTATCAAAACCAAGTCTGGCGATGTCTCCAGCATGGCAGGCAAAACGTTGCGGAGAGGGAATGTTGCACAGGGCTATCCAGAAAGAAGCGCTGTGGAGAATCCAGAGGACACCCATGTAGAACAGGGGGAGAACACACAAACTACGCACAAAAAGGTGCCCAGGGTGGTAATCAAACCGCCTCGGGCAGGAGCTTATTTCTGTGATGCACGAACGTTACCTCTGCGCTACCCTGTTATGTCAACGTACAGTGCAGACAGTGGGAACTAGAACTCACTTGATGATGTTGAGGCCCTTGAAGAAGAGAGCAATGTCCTGGTCGGATGACTGCCATGGCAGCCCACGCACTCGCACCACCGTATCGCCCTGCATGCCGTCGCATGTGCTACAAAGGCAAAGATTCCCCGTGTAGCCTTAACAGACTGAAGGGTCAAGTGGTGTTAGTGAGGAGGACCTATGAAGAATGGTATAGCACATGAAGAAATGGGTGATGAGCACCATTCTCGACCACCTTTGTCTCCTCAGTGGCAAGGTTTGCACACCACATCAGGATCCCATTTGAGACCGAGTCCACCAAGGGGAGGCCTAAGACCGGTATAGAAATTCTTCACTGGTGGTGGCTGTCAGCGGGATTTTAATTTGGGTCACCGGGTTCATGGTGCAATGTGCCAATCACTGAGCCACCACTCCCCACACTGGCTGTTACACATAGGCATGCAAAGAAGCACACACACACACACACAGAGTGATGGGCCACCTGTATGAGACAAGGTCAGGAAAAATGCAGTAGGTAGTAGAAAGAAACAATGCAAGATATGACTTTGGAAGCACGTTTAGAAGCCTTACCAAGATCCTGATTCATATCTAGTCATCACTTCCTCATGATGAGAGAACTTGTGATCTAAAGAAAACAGACAATGTGAAAAATCAAGGAGCGTTGGCGAGGCCTGGGTCCAGCTCCTCTCGGATGTAGCGCAAAGTGAACTTGCGAACGGACAAGGGACTTGGGCCCTCACCAGCAGGTCCCACGTGCTGGCAAGCCCATAGCCAGTGGGACAACGAATGGAGATACAGCTGAAGACAAAATCCCTTGGAGAACCTTAACAGACTGCTTAGACAAGTGCTGTTAGCAAGTAGCACCTAAGCAGGCCAGTACAGCCTACTCACCCCTCAATTCTCCCCCATTCATCCCTCAACCTCACTACACTCGGCTACTACTCACTCATACCCATTATCTTCCCCTACTCACTCGTTACCACGCTTACCCCATAACATCCACAGGCCACAGGCTCAATTGTAACTAGCGAGCAATAACTATATAGACCAGTATGCTACACGAGTGAGTGGGTGACCACCACGACGCCCAGCCGCCTTTGTCTCCTTAGTGGTGATGTTTACACACTGCACCAAATTCAAATAATTGTCAATGGTGTTGGCCATGAGCCAGAATAAAATTCGGATCATCGGGTTTATAGCGCAGCGCACTAACCACGACAGCAATCGCTCTCCTGTAGTCTCTCCTGTAGGGTTCTCACAGCAGGCACGCCGCTGCAACTCCAGTACCTGCGGTCTAAACACCTCAGGGATAAAAGGTGAGGGGTACTGTGTCAAGGGCAGGTGGCTCACCGTAGGTCGACGCGGAAAGCGCCAGAATTATTTGGCCCATGGCTGCCACCTCTGCTGCTCCAAGCTTGGCGTCTTCGTCGCGCGTGACCCCGAGAGCTGGATCCAGAGGTCAAGGTTATGAATGCCAACGGCTGCCCCCGTAACATGGGGTCAGGCGCCATGACCCAAGGGGGCGCCCCCCTTGTGAGCAATGACCGCCACAATCTCCCGCTGCAAACAACTCTACTGCATCAATCATCTACAGTCGAAGGCACTTGTACACAGTAATTGGCACTTGGGCTTCAGAAATCTGATCATTAACTTAAAACTTTAAATGCTTTAACTGCACAAAACTATTGTTATAAATTGTACTATCATTGCAGTATTATTACTCACTGAGCCTATGAGCATGGAGTCACCAGTGACCAAGCCCTAGCCACATGCCAGACACGGCAGGATTTTTGGGCTAAAAGGTACCAGATTACCAGATCTTTACGGTGCTAACGATGAAGAGCCATGGCTCCAAACAGAAGCTAGAGGCCCAGCAGGGCCTGCTCCGTGCGCTGGTCTCTGAGCACCTGGCCACCTGTACACAATGAGTTTCACGCGCTCTACCACACCAAGGAAGAATTTCTGTCGTTATTAAAATGTAATTATATTGATATTTAGAATTGTGAGGCCCAAGTCTTCAAAAGCAGTACAGACATGCCCACTTTACGTTACAACTTGATACGCAGTACGTGTAATAATATACTTGCCTCCCGATATTTACTGCTGGATGAATGCCTTCCCACGCTGTGTCGGTCATTGAGGCAGTGTGATGACAATGTACAATGGACTAGGACCGGTTAAAATGTCGCTCGTCACTCATAAGAGCTAAGGCCAGGAATATAACTTAGGTCATTTATGTGCTAATCAATGTGCCATCACTCGATCTCATTTATATTTAATGGAACATGAATTCCAGCTGGGGTTATGGATTCGTGACTGCAAGGCTTATCACTCGATTGGCTATATTCACATGTAAATCTTGGAGTCCATATGAAAAGCCTGTGACACATTGCAATTAAATTAAAACCATGATAATGTAATAGGTTGGCAAACATTTATGAAGTGGCATATGTTTACCCATATTAGACGGAGACACAAGATTCTTTTAAGGAGGTTCCTGCTAAGTTTTATCAGTAGGGGATGATGTTGCTACAAGTAATCTCGATGGAGCAATTTGCAGGTAATTTCTTTTGTAATAGAATGTTTGGCCAACACTGGTCAGATTGTGTGAGTACGTGTAGCTGTGGGAGGACACCTGAGAAGCTGGAGGATTGCCCACACAAAACAGGCGGGAGAACATACAAACTCGACACAGAATGGGCACCCGAGCCAGGAATCACACCCAGCACCTTTTTACTAATAGGCGCAGGTGTCACCATTGTGCCGACTCCTTGCGGCCACACAGACCTCGATACGATCACCTGGAGCCTGCTCCGCACAGAAAAACTTAGCGCTACAGGGTGATCCACACAAACTGCGACCCCCATTTAATTGACCTCTTTGTTGCAGCGCAGGAATCCCACATCTAAAGCTTGCAAACTCACAGGATACTATCTACTGTATTAATAAATATCTGCCTTTCATTTTTTCCTTGCTCATTAATTTGAACTTGAAATAACCTTTACTCGTTTATTTCAGATAGGTGATACAAGTTCATATACTATTCAAAAATGGCTTGTAGTGAGGAGTGTATGGCCTTGCAAAAGATCACAAACGGGAAAAAAAAAACACTTGTGAAATTGGGGATACAAGATACCTGGACCACCCTGTGCAATCCACACACCGAGTGAAGGATACCGTCGGCCATTGTCCAGACGTCGATCCCCTCCTCGCTGGTCGAGCAGCATTTCGCGTACTCTTTGCGGAGGTCGTAGTACGAGTAGAAACAGTCCGGAAGGGCGACGTCCTGTGGGAACATGGCACAGCTGGGATTGCAGATTGGTTTGTGTCGGTGGCACGCTTCAATAAAGCAGTTACACATGAGCGGTGTGTGGGTTGGTGCAGAACGCTTCAAGGGCAACCGTTATGTACTAACAAAACCATAATGTCCGACCAAAATCGTGCTGCTCTAACAAATTCGTAATGTTTAAACAAAACAGTTACGTGCTAAAGAAATAAACGTATAACTAAATACAAATGATAATTGATCACATTTATGGACGAGAGCTTTTAACCCAGATGTCCCAAGGTGCTGCTGTAAACAGTAGAGAAGTGAGGGGAAGCTCCACGCGGTCAGCCAGCACCAATCCGCCGGACATTGCATCAGGGTCGCTATATATCATGATGTTATCGGGTCAATTGGTTCGGGAGTTTTTGTTTGCTCTTGCAGGAGGAAATCAGAGAAACCTGGGGGAAACCCATTCAGAACAGGGACAGGACACACAAGCTCCACACAGAAACATGTCCAAAGTGGGGCTCAAACTGCCGTTGGCAGAAACTACTTTCTGTAAGGCACGGAAGTTACCACTGCATCCGTTGTTGTTGGTGTGCTGTTCTCTCTGCAGCTCTGTGCAGCGCTTTGTGACCCTCGGGTGAAAAGCGCTCTATAAATGCAATTATTATTATTATTATTATTAAACTTACTACTTTAATTCTAGTGGCATAACGTGCAACTCTGGTAGCGTTATTCCAGCATAGCTACGTGTGTGTGTGACACGTGTTTCCTGGTGTGTTGATACAGCAAACCTAGCCTGGCACAAGCACCGTGATCATATCACTGCCACTTAGCAGCGAGTAGTGTTGTCGTGGTCACGAGACGTATGTGTTTGCGATCCCCTGGCACTGTGGGTGCCGTACCTTCCTTGCGGCCTCAGGGTGGCACACCTGCCGCAAAAACATGGGCCCATCCACACAGAGGCAGAAGGACGCATCCTTTTCCAACTGCAGTTCCCTGCTCACACACTCCTGGAACTGCAGAGACAGAGGCACCCGTAGAGCCTTAATAGGTTGTGGGGTTAAGTGCTGTTAGCGATAAACACCGATGAAAGCCGGTACCGCACACGAGGGGGTGGGTAGCCAGCACCACACCCAGCCACCTTTGTCTCCAACGTGGTGATGCTTTCCCATCATGACATTATATGTTTTCTTATCGCCACCATATGTTCATTTAAGGCTGAGTCGACGCAGGGGAGGCCCAAAACCGGTTCAAAAATCATCACTGGTATTGGCCACGAGTGGGAATTGAACTTGGATCGCTGGGTTCGTAGTGCAGTGTACTAACCGCAACACCACCGCTGTAGAACAGCCAATGTGGGGATGATTTACAGAAAAACAAAGCCATCGCCAGAGGGCATGGTGGTTGGTTATCACTGAAGGCAGTTGTGGAATTTACACAAGCTCCAGACACAGTGGGTTCAAACACCAGCAGCAGGTGACTGCACTTGGTCTGCACAGACCTTCGTTGCCCAGTGTGTGTGCGCCATCGATTAGGAGTGGCACGCAGAGCACCACGACTGAACATCTTCTTTGCCTATTTGTTGGCAATAACGAACCACGTACAAGATGATTGCTTTAAACGTCTGCTCTTAAGGGATAGCCGCGTCAATTGCTCCTTCTCTCTCCTTCATGAAATACAAATTAAAATTAGTTGGTAAATCAGAGGTGGAATTTGAATTCTAATATGTGAGCAAGACAATGGAACCCTTTCCATTGTCCTTGAAAGGGAGTGACATGTTTGAGAGGGAGTGACACTGTAGAAAAGAATGACTTGACATACGAATAGCAGTGACAAACATGACTCACCCACATAAAGCCTGAGGATGCTTCCAATATGGGAGGCAAAATGTTACGAAGGAGAAAGGAGGCGTGATCGACGTGGCTATCCTGAAACAGCTTTGGCAGCAATCATCACGCATCGAGACGTGAAAACCTACATCAGATCTAAGTTCGATTTCTAACCCACCACTACTCTTCATCATCGTCAGGGATTCTAGCAGATTTTGCCACTCTTACTATCATCACATACATGACTACTTCAGAGTGTATTCAAAGCAGCCATAATCAATTTATTCTTGTTACTCTGAATTTATTTCTATTCCTTTTAACGCTTGTTAAACTTAATTGTTCTTAATCACTAAATTTTATGCCTCAACCCTTAGGGCCTTCCGTACTGATTGAGCGAGAGAAGTCTCACCCTGTACTGTAGCAGCCCGATCGCCTCAACCTGCAGCAGCTGCAATAATCGCCGCTGCCAAATCAATACCCGCATATCACTCACCGTGCAGCAAAGCTCCACGCTCACCCTCACCTCATCCTCACTCATTTAACCCTTCTCGTCTTCTCCTTTATCATCACCCTCATCCACCACACATCCTGGCTGCTGGATCTCGCCGCTGTTGTTGAACTGTCCAAAACCGCTACAGTCCTAAAGCACCAGATAAATCAGTTTCACAAGTAATTCTGCGTGTGATTGAAACAGTTTTAATCGCTTATTCCTTTAATTCTTATTGGTCTTAAGTATTAATTTTACATCTTGATTCTGAGGTTTACTCTTGTCTGTGAGAGTGTACTATTTTGTCTCATGACAACAGTATCCAGTGGTCTCTTAACAGCAGAAGCTCCCTCACTCACCACTTGCTCACCATCTCGCTGCACCCCACCTCATTTTAAAATCTTCTACCACTGATTTCTTTATATCATATAACTATCACCGCTCTCTTCACAAATCTTCTTCTCATCACCACTCAATGATCCACCCACTCATAACTTCGCTGCCTAACCACCCACCACCTTACTCTTCTAGTCTAATAGCACTTCTGCCTCACAGCGGGAATTTCCCAGATTCGGCTCTTGGCTCGGGCACCTTTTAGTGTGGAGTTGCGTCGGTTTTTAGCCAGGTTCTTTGGTCTGCTCCCGCCGTCCAAGGATGCACTACTCTCTAGGTTGATGGGCCTGCTGAGTAAATTGCCCCCCGGGAGGTGCCCTTTGATGTGTTGGTGTCACATCATGGGTGTGGCCCTGCCTTGTGCCCCATGTCTTCTGGGGTGGGCTCTGGCCCCTATATATCTTGATCACCTACACACTGCGCGGCTCTCCTGATCCTTCGCCCTAAATAATTTCTCACTATCCTTAACCTTCTTGCCATATGCCGACAGCTAGTGAAATCCCACCACCCCCGTTATATCCATTGGGGTACTGGATACAAAAAGCACATTATTTTGCCCTTTACCAATGTACCTAACCTCATCTCGATATTATGCCCTACATATCAGCTGCCAAGGAAGCAACTAATTTGGCCTTTGGCAGCTTGGTGTTTTTTGCAAACAATACCATCAGTCAGTTCCCCCCAGCACGTACACTGTCTTCAAATCAAACCCACCTTGTCTTGCTCAATTCGTGCTCTCTGAACACAGAAAAAGCCCCATTTATTGCGGAGCTAATCTTGGACAAAAAACTGGACCTGCTCTGCCTAAGTGACCTGGCACCATGAAGATGATTTTATCACGTTGAATAAGGCTCAACCGCCAGACTTTGCACTCCATCAAAAGGCTCGTTCCTATGGCCGTCGTGATGGCTTTGCGGTTCTCCACTGTGTAACTGCCAACATCCCTCTGATTAAGTCACCAGCCTTACATTCATTCGAGCATATGTCTCTGTATTGAAGGTTGGCTCAACCTGTGAAATTGGTGCTGTTCTACCACCCACTTGGAGCCTCCACTTCTTTTATCAATTAACTCTCAGAGCCGTTTTCCAAGCTAAGCTCCAGTTATGAGAGGATCCTGATACTTGGTGATTTTAACATCCATGTTGACTCTCCAAAGAGCTCCCTTGCAAGGGAACTCATGGCCACGCTAAACTCATTTGGCATCATTCACCACGTGACATTTGCCACTCACAGATGTGGCCATACTCTGGACCCAGTGTACTCAAGAGGCATACCTATAACCAACACATCTGTCACTGACCCTGACCTGTCTGATCATTCCACTGTTTGGCTTGATCGTCATTTACTGCCACCCATTTCCATTACCAAGCACCAAATCCAATTCCTAAATTTTAAAGTCATCACTCCACACTCATTCATTGCTGCAATGAACAGTTCATTACTCTCTGGCCCGGCTAACTCTACCTCTGATGCGACATTTGAAAGCTTGCTAGCAAGTGTACTGGATGATTTGGCCCCATTGAAATCATACTGTGTCTTAGGCAGAAAATCATCCCACTGGTATACTGCTGACCTCCAGGACCTCAAGGCGAATGCACACAGGGCAGAATGGACTTGGAGAAAATCTGGCTTCACCGTTCACGCTCAAATATTTAAGAAACCAACTCATTATTATTAATCACTATTGGAAGGCACTGACTACACCCATACCAACAACTTTTCCAGCATCCTGGCTGATACCTGGAACAAGGCCAATATCCTCTTCTCCACCATTAGTCGGCTCCTTCATTCAATCAGTCACTCACCTCACCTCTCTTCATTTACAAACATCAGGCGGATCAGTTGATTCAATTTTTCTCAGAAAAAAATAAAGCCCACCGTGTCTCTACCCAGACTCAATCAGCAACCAATATCTCAACAAATGTACCTTCTCTTACTCTGATCTCAAAACTTCTGGAATTTTCCAAGATAATGGAATCTGATGTCTCTTCATTAGCTACTAGATCCCGGCCTACAAACGCCCTGGAACCCATCTCATCCAAACTCATATGGGCAAATTTCAAATCCCTTGCCAGCTTTGTCACTAATCTCTTCAATAACTCATTTCCCTCCAGCATCGTTCCCCCACTATTCATATGTGCTGCGGTTACCCCTTTGCTTAAAAAAAAAACTTGGCATTGATTGTAACATTCCTGATAATTATCGCCCCATCTCAAATTTACCATTCCTCTCTAAGGTCCCTGAACGTGCAATAGCCGTGCAACTTAATAAACACATCCTCAATAGTGATTTCTTCAATCCCTTCCAATCTGGGTTCAGATTCGGCCATCGTACTGAAACTTCTCTGGTCAATGTAGTTAATGACCTCCTTGTTGCTGCTGATTAAGACTTGCCATGTATTTTTATCCTCCTGGACCTGAGTGATGCCTTTGATACCGTTGACCATTCAACATTACTTGAGCGACTGCAGGGCATTGGGGTCTCTGGCAGTGCCCTGTACTGGCTGAACTCCTACTTCTCCTACCGGAAGCAGTTGTTCAGCCTCGGAGGACAAAACTCAGATCCATCGTGTTTTGTCTGGATTCCTCGGGGTTCAGCATCTACATACAACCACATGGCCATATCCTGCGCAACCTCCATCTCAGCTAGCATTGCTATGCTGATATCATTAAAATCAATATCCATGCAAAGCCATCCATCAATGCGTTTGTTTGGTCTTTGCATGTCGTCTTCATTGCCAACTGTGAAGGCCTGGCTGAATTCAAATTTCCTAAAACGAAATGGTCACAAAATAGAAGTTTTGCTTGTCAGAACCCCGCACCAATAGTCCAAGGCTGAACCTATCCAATTGATGCTTGACGACCATACCATTGAAGGTGCTGAGGCAGTCTGGAGTCGAGGAGTGACTCCTGATGCCTCATTTAGATTCGAAACACACATCAACAAGGTGACGAAGGTAGCCTATTTTCAACTCAGAAACATAGCCAGACTGCGCAATAACCTGTCACCCTCTGATGCTAAGAAACTAATACACATCTTTATATCTTCACGAATCGATTTCTGCAATACACTGCTCCCTGGCACCCCTGCCTACCTGATCAATCATTTACAACGTGTGCACAATGCGGCTGCTAGAGTCCTCACTCACACACTCATCCACGATCACATATCCCCAGCACTGATGTCTCTCCACTAGTTACTGGCTAAATATAGGATTGAATTCAAGATCCTCCTTTTTACCTATAAGGCTCTCACTGATGCTGCTCCGACATACATTCCTGACCTACTTAAGGCACCCTCCTCAACACGTCGACTTCGAACCTCGAATACGGGCTTGCAGCATGTGCCCAGATCGTACCTCCATTCGATGGGTGACAGCCTTCTCGCGTGCTGTTCTCTGACTCTGGAAAGCCCTTCTATTGGAGATTCAATCAGCTGAATCCTTGGGCATCTTCAAATCTCGTCTCAAGCCTCACTTGTTCCGTGAAGCTTTGAAGTCCTCCGGCTAAGATTATGGATGCGGCTAACTGTTGTTGTGCTGGGATGATGGCTCGCTGCCAACCTGTGCTTGCTCAGGAACACTTACTCCTTCCTTCGTAAGTTTAACAAATATTTTAAATCTATTTTTTATGTTCTTTAAATACAATCATTATTTGACTTTCAATTGAACTGCTTTGATGTTGCTATGTCGTTCTCTCCACATCTCAGATTTGTAACACATTTTTTTCTAAATGTTATTTTTGTTGATTTGCTGTTCATATGTCATTGCTGTTGCTGACATGCCATTCTTTCCACAGCTCTGAACAGCGCTGTGTGACACTCGGGTGAAAGCGCTCTGGAAGTGCATTTGTTAACCGAAGAGGGGTCAGTCAGCTGGTGCCAACCCAGCAGATAGTGTCCTATATCCTATGATACAATCATCTAATTGATTAAAGAGTTTCGAGTTTTTTATATTTTCTAATGAAACCGGAAAACCTCGGAGAAAATCCACACAACAGAGAACACACAGAGACGCAACAAATAAAGGTGCCCGAGGCAAGAATGGAACCACCTCGGGCAGGACGTTCTTTCTGTGAAGATACACAGATGTTACTGCTGCACAAATACCCCGCAGAGACACCCTCCCATCACCCACTTCGATTTCATCGCTTGCATTTATCCAGAAAGCAGGTGCAGATTATAGGGGTTGTTGCAAAGAGCTCGGACACCCACGGTCACCATGCCCCCGCACACACCCACAGTGTCGGTTTACATCAATGTGCTCAACGTGAAACACTCACTCTGGACTCCCAATATATTCTGTTGTAAACCTGAGATGCACATACGTGCCACATCCAAGCAATTATCATCACAGGCTTTGTCTCTCATATGGCTGCACACAGAGGTCAGTGTGACCACGTGGACTTTCCTCTGGGTTGGGTCGTTCAATCCCAGTGTGTGGATTCACCCAGGCATGCTGTATGCTTTTAGAAGGTAACCAGACCCATTATATACACAAATAGGAAATTTTAATATAACTGTATGGGCACTAAATGGACAATACCATAATTTGCATTATTTATTATTATTACTAACCTTGATTATCCAGGAAAGCATTACCAAGTCCCAAGACTGTTTTTCTAGAGGGTTCTGTCACGTTCCCACGGTACAGGGGCGATTTCACTCTCTGCTATCCCAAATGAGTAATTTGCTAGAAAACGCTCAGCATTGGGATGTCTGACCAGTGTACCAGTTACATTGTTTTTTGGCCATGGTAAGGAACCAGAGAGTCTCGTGATAATCCATAACAGACAGAGAATATACAAACTGTACTTGAAAAGGCACCCAGGTCATTCTTGCCACGAGGCACAGGAGTCACCACTGTCATCCTCATCCTGCCATACAACAAGCACTGGCTTACAAAGACAAATGATAGAAATTCATGTTTTAAAAAGGGGCAGACGGTGGCGTGCCTCAGCTCGACGCGGCCATTGTAGTTGGCGTCCCACGCATCCGTAACACACGGACACCCCCGTGCAGCCGTAGACCATAGGGTCAAGTTGCTATTAGCGAGTAGCACCTATAAAAGTCCAAAACAATGGGGTGGGTGACCAGTACCACTACAGTCGCCTTTGTCTCCCTAGTTTAAATGTTTACACACTACACCAGATATTCATTCATTTGAGGCCAAATTGACAAAGGGCAAGTACGAGGAGATGCGAGAAAAGTGCAGAAAGGAAGCCAGTCATGTGGTTAGCCGGTGCCAACTCGCCAAACATTGCGTGTTATCAGCCAATTTATTAATGAATGTTTTTTTTATTGTGCGAGGAAACTGGAGAATCCATGCAGACAATGGAGAGGGCACACAAACTCCACTACACAAAAAAGTCTCTCCAAGTAGGAATCGAACCATCTCAGGCAGGTTCTTCTATGAGGAGATGTGGCCATCACCGCTGTACAGACACCATGGTGCCCAGGAGAACAGGAAGAGGCACTAGAACTAGCTGTGTCATAGAATGGGCCTGCCCGGGATCAATCACAACACAGGTCTCCTTGAGAGGTTGGGACGGATTCTACAGCCTGCAGCACGCCTCAGGACCCACAGAGCCATGGTCTGCAGGGGCACCTCAGGACCCACAGAGCAGACATCAATACGTGGCAAGTACAGCTTCAGGACGTTTGGGAGGTGAGAGGCTGAGATGCAGCAAGACACGACGTGGGCTGCTTACATTGGGCACTGGACATAGGGGTGACGACGCCATGGTAACACTTGGGTCTCACGGTTATAAGTCATGGGTTCGAATCCCGACTGGTTCTTTTCTGTGCGGAGTTTGTATGTTTTACACCTGTTCTGATTGGGTGCAAACTTCGGGGGTAAAGAAGCGAAATGATGAATTACATCTGGATTAGACTCAGGGGTTCTCAACATTTTGCACCTCAAGGTCCACTTATCCAACTTGGGTCTGGTCTCCACGGACCACTATGTGACGCTCGTGACCCACCGATGGCATGAGAACAGCTTGTGTAGAGGCGTTGCTCCGCGAAGCATTTGGGAAATGGACGCCAACATGGGAAGAGTGGAAAGCAGCGGTGGATCACAATCATCATCGATCGGCGCTTGATGCGAGAAGAGGACACGGGTGGGGGTGGGGGGATGGCGGAGTAGGGGGCAGGCTAGTGGATTGGGAGCGACAGGGGAGTTGAGGGGGCAGGGGTGAAAGGGGTGAGTGGAGGGAGGTTAAGGTGAGGAGGGGGGATATGGAGGGCTGGAGGGGGCTGGGGATTGCAGAGTGGGCGTGTAGAGGTCAGGGGGGAGGTGCTGGAGGGAGTGGGTAGAGTGGAGGGGGTGATGGGAGGTGCTGAGGGCTTGCACCTGCTGGATGACGTCATCGAAGCCGGAAGCGTTCTCCAGGTCGCTGGGGGAGAGTCCGCTCTCCTCGCGGCACCGCTCGCTCAGCGCCACGTCGCAGGGCCGCACGAACAGGCGGTGCAGCTCCCCTACCTGTCAGACGGGGACACGGCCGGCTTACCCACCTGCCACACGGGGACACACATGGCACACACATGACGGGCGGCTCACTCACTTGCATCACATTTACACACACGTGGGAACACATGGAGATCCCGGAATGTAAACAGACTCTCGAACACGTGGTTCCAACACGGCACTCTGCCTACGAGGGAATGGGCAGCTGGACACACAAAGCAAAGATCCCCCCATGTAGCTTTAATAGACTATAGGCGTATAGGGTCAAGTGCTGTCAGCGAGTAGTACCTATGAATGCCAGTACCACACTCGGTCACCACGTACTCATTTTAGGTTGAGTCGACCTAAGGGAGGCCCACGACAGATTCAGAAAATCGTCACTGGTGTTGGCTGTGAGCGGGAATCTAACTCAGACCGCCAAGTTTGTAGCCCAGCGCGCTAACCGCTCTAATACCTCAGGGCGCGCACAGATACGTGCAAACACGTATACAGGCGCGCGCGCACACACAGACACGTGGCCATACACAGACACATGCGCACACAGGCACACACGCCTGTGTGCTCGCTCATGAAGACAACAAAGACGTGGACACACCACCTAGGCTCAGGGATAACAGGTCGAGGGGACCCCAACGAAGAGGCCTGAGAACGTCTTTGGCCAGAACGCTTCGCGAATTTTCGTATCATTCTTTTGCAGGGGCCATGCTAATGTTCTCTGTATCGTTCCAATGTTAGTATATGTACTGCCCGGTAAACCTTTGGCCAGAGAGCACCATCACGCCCGCACCAGCCAAATGGGTCAAACATCTGGGCGGCAAGGTGTCGATGCAGTTGGAACATCCTCGCCTCACAGAAAGAAGGTCCTGCCAGAAGCAGTTCCATTCTCCCCTCGGGCGCCTTTCTGTGCGGAAGTGCGTTCTTCTCCTTTTCTGTTTGGGTTTCCTCCCATGGCTAAAAAAAAATCATCAATTGGCCAATATCATAATTTATAGGGTGCAATGTCTGGAAAATGATGGCACCGGCTAGTCACGTGCCTGCCTTCTCACCACTTTTCTGCGGTTTCCTCGCTCCTGAGTCGTTCCTTCTTCTTTCGACATTGAGCGAATACTGCGAATACTGTGCGGCACGGTTATACATTGCAAATGTAACTGTAATTGTAAAGCTGAATGTTTGCTATGCGAGTATTTAATTTCTCTAACACAATGCGGCGACGTCTTTGTGAGCAAATTCCAAATATTGACAATGGTATAGCCCGCAATTAAATACTGAGCTCATCTGATAACAACCTCCACCGCCCACGTGTCCTGTAGACACTGGAGAGCGACAGTGACGAACAAGGGGGCCGAGAGCG
>JAZEWT010000022.1:10052919-10064196 GCA_036362905.1 Mordacia mordax
AAAAAAAATTGGGGGGGGGGGGTGTTAAATAAACACATCTTTGCAGAATAACTTGTAAAATATGATCACACTTTCAACTATAATTTAAAAATGCAAAATTATCAGGGTTTATAATACATATATTGAGAAATGGTTTCATGTAACATTTATCGTATAATAATTGCATTTCTAGAGTGCTCATCACCCAAGGGTCACAAAGCGCTGCACAGAGCTGCGGAGAGAACGTTACATCAACGAGATAAGAACGGCAAATCAGCAATAACGTTTTAGGAGTATTTATATTTTTATATATACAAGTAGGACTGGCGATGGACTGGCGTCCCGTCGTCGGGTGTATTCCTGCCTTACGCCCTGTGTTTCCGGGATGGGCTCCGGCTCACCGTGACCCTATATAGGATTAAGCGGTTTCAGATAATGATGATGATGATATACAAGTAGGAGGATGTTGGACAGCCCAGATAAAACCCAAGCAAGGTAGAGTGGAGTGCGGCAATACTTTCCTGGTACAGTTGTACACTAATGACGGTTAGGCCGCTTGCTGTACTGCCGTTGGTTGGGTTAACCGTAATGCGTACACAGATCCCCAATATAACCATTAATGAACTGTAGAACCAAGTGCTGTTTGCGAGTAACCTTAATACACGTGTTTACATACACGTGTTTACTCACAAACAGCGTGTGTGATTCTGTGTTCGTGCGTGCATCTGTGTGAAAGTCTGAGTCAATGTGAACGAGTGGGTCAGTGTATGTCTGTATGATTCTGTGTGAAGGTCGATGTGTGTGAGTCAGTGTGTGTAGATGCTTGCACAAAGGGTGTTTATGATAAGTCAAGTGCGGCAGTGCAGTAGTTAGTTAGAGGAAGGTCCATGCCTACTTCCCACCTCTTTGCAGCGCTCTTGCTTACAGCCTGCTGCCGCTGGCTAGCCCATGTGGTAAATTGGGAAGCAGCCCAGTGCCTCAGCCTTCCCTTGCTAGTCCACAGCCTCTCCTCCACTAAGGCTCCTGCCGGTCCTCCTCGTGGAACACACGGTAACTGAGTATCGACACGATCTCAGAGGTGCGATGCGCAGGCACACTCCATGTGGCATGCTCTTGTATCGGCCAAATATTGCCCTAATGTCTTGTGGGAAGACAAAGGCTTAAGGAGCTCAACTCTAACAGAAAAGCAAGCTGTGGTGGCCACGCTTCAAGACGGTTCTCCGACAAACCGGTTTTACGGCATCCTCCTGCAGATGTGAGGAGTTGCCAGTCGTCTAGGGTCTCCCTTACCACTGGAACCATCTCCTCTACAACCAAGATAGCGGCGCTGGGACGAGCGCACCCCCAATGCCACTCTAAAAACTATCACCGTGCAGGTATCTTCTGCAAATAGGAGTCTCAAACCTCATTAAGTCTGGTGGTAATGAAGTGTCTAGCGACGGGGGCAGGTCTGAATGAGCTGGAAGCCTCTAGTGTCTAGTCAGACCTCTGCACGCCAGCGGGTCAGAGCAATAGTTTTCAGTATGTGGGCTTGAGTGGGAAATGTTTTCGCCAGATCTCTGTGCGTCTGAGCAGCCCTGTTCAGAGACCACACTCCTCACCCCAGCTGAGAAAACGTGGCCTAAATCGGCCACTCAACAACTGTACCTGGATAGGAACATGCACCTGTCAGGTCATTCCATTTTGCGGCCGAAAAAAATACAAAATAATGAGCAAGAAACATACCTCTGAGACTCGACACTTGGAACATGAGGGCGTTTTAAGATGTTAGGCACAGTACCGACCCCGACGCGGAACAGGACTCGTTGCCAAGAAGTTAAAGCACTATCGCGTAGACATGGCAGCACTTGGTGAGACCAGGCTACTTGAAGAAGGCTCACTACCGAAGTGGGTGAGGGCTACACGTTATTCTGGAGAGGATACTCGCAAGGCGGGCAATACTTGTATGGAGTCGGGTTTGCAGTTAAGTACAGCCTGCTACCCAAGCTTAGAGAAACACTGGTGGGCATTAATGAAAGATTAATGTCTCTCCGCATTCCCCTTGCAAAATGCCGTTAGGTCACCCTAATTAGCGCTTATGCACCGACCTTACCATGACAGTGCAGAGAAGGGCCGTTTCTATCAGGCACTTGATTAAGTACTTCTCTCTATCTCAAGAAGTGACAAGCTAATTTTCCTCTTAGACTTTAATGCGAGAATTAATAGGAATAAGCAGACCTACAGTGGAGAAAATTGGTGATCATGGCATTAAGCATGCTAACTCCAACAGCTGCTGGACGGATCACAAGATAATTCTGGCCAAAATTCGGCTGCAAATTCGTCCTGTAAGACGCAGAAGTGGGCCAAAATAGGAATCCCATCACTGCGCCAAATTCCGAAATGAGGAAATAAGGAATAACCTCCACAGTACCATAGCTGACAAGCTATCAAATGCATAACAATTCATAAAGTTGGACTGTGAGATTGTTGAAAAGTGGGCCTCGCTGAGTAGCTCTCTATATGATCCATCCATCCATCCATCTTCATCCGCTTTATCCGATGCCGGGTCGCGGGGGCAGCAGTCTAAGCAGCGATGCCCAGACTTCCTTCACCCCAGACACTTCCTCCAGCTCTTCCGGGGGGACCCCGAGGCGTTCCCAGGCCAGCTGAGAGACATAGTCTCTCCAGCGTGTCCTGGGTCTTCCCCGGGGTCTCCTCCCGGTGGGACATGCCTGGAACACCTCCCTAGGGAGGCGTCCAGGGGGCATCCGAATCAGATGCCCAAGCCACCTCAGCTGACTCCTCTCGATGTGAAGGAGCAGCGGCTCTACTCCGAGCTCCCGCCGAGTGACCGAGCTTCTCACCCTATCTCTAAGGGAGCGCCCAGCCACCCTGCGGAGGAAACTCATTTCGGCCGCTTGTATCCGCGATCTTGTCCTTTCGGTCATTACCCAAAGTTCATGACCATAGGTGAGGGTAGGAGCGTAGATTGACCGGTAAATCGAGAGCTTCGCCTTTCGACTCAGCTCCTTCTTCACCACGACGGTCCGGTACACCGACCGCATAACTGCGGACGCTGCACCGATCCGTCTGTCAATCTCACGCTCCATCTTTCCCTCACTCGTGAACAAGACCCCGAGATACTTAAACTCCTCCACTTGAGGCAGGACCTCTCCACCCACCCGGAGAGGGCACGCCACCCTTTTCCGGTCAAGAACCATGGCCTCGGATTTGGAGGTGCTGATTCTCATCCCAGCCGCTTCACACTCGGCTGCAAACCACTCCAGTGCATGCTGAAGGTCTCTATATGATGCTGCAGCTCAATCCATTGGCTTCAAAACCAAAAAACACCAGGACTTGTTTGATGACAATGCTGAGGACATCTCCATCCTCTTGAATAAAATGTAGAATGCACACCAAGTTGGTCTCAACAACTCATCATCTCAAAAGTTCCATAAACAGTGGCAAGCCCCTCGTTCAGAGGTCCAAGCCCCTTTGAGGAACCTGCAGAACGAATGGTAGATCTCAAAAGACAATGAAATCCAATCATACTCTGACAGAAACGACATGAGCAGCTTTTATGTTACAATCAATAGCATCTATGGTCCCACGAATTGTGCTCTGGCACCTGTACGATCTGCTCATGAGACTCAGCTCACCAAAATTCAGGCCTTGATATTGGAGTTAAAATGCTCAACTACTACCGCAGTGGATCAAGTCATTCTGGACAAGCTCTCCAAACGACCTGTTCTACAAGACCTCGACTTCCCACCAACGTTCTTGGAAACTGCTTTGTCAGTCAAAACACTTAAAAACAACAAAGTTATTGGACCTGACAACGTACCAGCTGAGATTCTCAAGGAAGGAGGCTATCTCTGCTTTGGAACACTCCATTTCTACATCATCGAAGTATGGACTAAAGCATGGGTCCCCTAAAAGTGGAAATATGCCCATATTGCCACCCTATATAAGAACAAAGGAGACAAATCCATCTGCTCAAACAGTCGGGGAATATTTTGTTGGCCATAGCTGAAAAGGTCTTAGCTAAAGTTATGCTCAACAGGCTTATACGTACTTTGGCTGAACACATTATCTCAGAATCTCAGTCTGGTTTCAAGAAGGACAAAGGGACAGTATATATGGTCTCTGCGACCCGTCAAATCAAATAAAAATGCCGAAAACGGCACGAAGACCTATTCATTGCCTCAGTTGTCCTCTTCAAGACATATGATACGGTCAACAGGGTCTTTCTGTGGGAGGTGCTGACGAAATTTGACTGCCCACACAGATTTATCACCATTCTGAAACAGTTGCATGCAAGGATGATGGCACGTGTAACAGTGGGTGTTCAGAGCTCTGAACTTTTCTGCGTCCAGTCGAGAGTTAGGCAGGGCTGCGTGCTAACCCCAGTTCTCTTCAACATCTTCCTTGTCTGCATCCCCAGTTTTCTACCTCAGAGGATAGGGAAACAGGCTGGAGTCTTTCTTTGACTTCTGGCTGGATGGCAATATATTTATTTACATCAGAAGGCTGTAGGCCACCTCCAAGTTGTCATCTGAATAAATAGTTGCGCCCTGGTAGCTCACACTCCAAAGGCTCTGCAAAACACCATATCTGCTGCTATAACCACTTACAGGCAAATGGGTTTCACCATCAAGACCCAAAAACAGAGACTCTCAATGGAGGACAGGTCGGCCACCTCACCCAACATCCTTCACAGTGCAACAGCAACAACATTTAAATATCTCGGCAGTGTCAACACTGAAGATGCCACCATGGATGAGGAGATTCAGAACCACTTGAAACTAAGTCACTGCTTCATTTGGCCGCCTTAGGAAAAAAGGTGTTCCAGGAGAGCAGGCTAAGACTGAACACCAAAGTGCTTGTGTACTAGGCAGTCTGCATCTCCACTCTGTTTTATGGTTGGGAAACTCGGACCCTTATACAGGCAGCTAATGTGGAGACCTTCCACATTAGCTGCCTCCAGAAAATCCTTGGGTTTACATGGAAGAACAGAATACCCCACACCACAATTCTGAAGTGCACATGCATCTGCAGTGGAGTTTTTTCTTAACCATCACAAACTATGTTGGATCAGGAATGTTATTCGCATATTCAGCGATAGACTCCTGCACAAGGTTCTCTCTGGCCAACTACATCAAGGCCAGCGAGCTGCTGGGGGACATTAGAAGGGATTGAAAGACCAGCTGAAAACCACCCAAATAAGTGCAACATCGATGCTTTTAAAGTTGAACAGCTGGCCTCATGCCATGACCTCTGGCGACACCAATGCATGCAAGGGGTACAAAACATGAAGGACCAGCGCACACAGCATCTCGAAACAAAGCATGCCAAGAGACGCGCACACAATACTACAGCTGCCCCATACTGTCAAGCCTTCACATGTTAGGTCTGCAATCGCAGCTGTGCATCTGGAATCGGCCTCTTGAACCACATGAAGAAACGTAAATAAAGGTAAAGATGGTCATCATCGGATACGATAGACAACAATAAGCAAGCAAGTTGTGCGTGTGAGTCTATATCTGAGTGTGTCTGTGTGGGTCTGTGTTTGTCTGTGTGTGTGGGTCTGCGTGTGTGTGTGGGGGTTGCTGTGTGTAAATCGTGTGTCGGTGTGTAAGTCGGTATATAACCCGAATTCAGTTCCCGCTCACGGCCAATACCAGTGACGATTTTCTGAACTGGTCTTAGGCCTCCCTTAGGTGAGCTCAGCCTCAAATGAGTACCTAGTGCAGTGTAGAAATATTGCCACTAGAAGAGACAAAGGCCGCCGGGCGTGGTGTTGGACACCCACCTTCACGTGTGCCATATCGACCTTCATATGTGCTCGCTGACAATACTTGCCCCCATAGTCTATTAAGGTTATACGAAGGGTCTTCATCGTTGTCTGTGAGTGTGTAGGAGACGTGGTACCAGTCGGCAATACTGTGGTGGCTGCGCTCACAGCCTCCACTGCGGCCAAGGGGGCTCGACACAGGTGCGGGGGGCTGGTAACCACCTCCCACATCAAATTTAATTACCATTGAACTACGGCGGAAAAAAGAGGAATCTAAGCATGTGCCGGAGGCCCCAGGGAACAGGCATTTAAGATGTCTCGTGGCCAAATCCCATTTGGTGAAGCCAGGAGACGGAATACCCACCCCTGGGGTTCCTCCAGAAACAACTAAAAGCTGCTACGTGGAATGTTCGAATGCTCGTTACGAAGGGGAGGCTGCCATTCCTCTGTTGGGAGCTGAACCGGTGCTCCCTGGACCTCTTTGGAAAACAGGAGGTCTGATGAATTGGTTCTGGCTCCAGTCATCCAGAGAGGGCGAACAGCGTCCTCCACTCAAGACAGGAAACTGCCAAACAACAGGGAGGGGCTTTTCCGAATAAAATAATGAAGGGGGCGTGGGAGCATGAGGGTGCGGTGGGGGAACCTGTGAGTCATCGGCTGCTATGGGCTCGCCTCCCTATAAATGGGAGGGAAAGGATAGTGGTGGTGCCTTGCTCACCCACCGAAGATGAACATCAGCGGAGGGATGCAGGCAAGGCCGATGAGTCAGATGCCTTCTATGACCTCCTATCTAAGATGTTGGCTAAAATGGCCCCTCAGGGTAGAATCATCCTGCTCGGTGACAATGTCCGAGTGGGTCATGATGCAGACATCTAGGCTGGAGTGATTGGAAGGCATGGGCCAGATCAGCTCAAAAACAACGGGAGGTGGCTGCTAGACTGCTGTGCAGCTCATGGGCTCATAATAACCAACACGCTGTTCCGTCATAGACGCATCCACACAACATCTTGGGTGCATGCCGGGTCTAAGCAAGACAATCTGCTGGACTGCAGATTGGCGGAGCAGCGGATGTGGGCTCATGTCCTTAACACCAGGACTTGCCGAACAACTGATCTGACCTCTGACCATAGACATGTCATCTCCAAGATCCGCCTGCCATTCTTCCACGGCAGTGGTGGTTGTCCACCAAGGACCCATTCAAATTCCACAGTGGCCTTGTCTCGGCTAGCTGATGAAAGCTGTAGAACAGAATTTCATCAACGTTTGCAGCTGGGGCTGACATCGTCCCCCACTGCTCCCGATGCCGAGGGAAAACGAGTGAGGTTTAGGGCTGTGGCTCATGCAGCTGGACTGGCTGTACTGGATACACAGTGCAGACCTCCCCAAAACCCTTGGCTGATGGAGGTGGTGTTCAAGCTAGCCGAGAGAAAACGGCAGGCCCACTGCACAGCCTACAACATCTTGTGCCTGAAAACGAGGTTTACCGCAGGCTTCACTTGGAAGTTCGGAGAGTTGTGCGGCGTTGCAAGGATGAGTGGTGGTTGCGAGCTGTTGAGGAGATGGAGTCTGCCTCAGTAGCCCGTGATCAAAAATCACTCTTTAACTCCATCAAAAGATTGAATATGCAATGCTGCATCGACTACCCTTCTTAAATTGAAAAATGGGGATCCGATCTCCGACTCCCGGGAACAAGTCTGCAGATTTGCAGAGCATTTATGTATGGTCTTGGAGGAGGGGAACCCCCCCAGATCAGATAACATCATGGTACAACATGGCGGTGACCCTGCTGGGGCTGTGGTACCTGTGAGTGGCTGGCAGAGATGCCATATATAGGTGAAGTACTTAAGGCGATTCAGAGCCTGAGACCAGGAAAAGCACCGTGCAGAGATGATCTTCCAAGCGAAATGCTGAGGGAAGGTGGTGCTTGTCTGCAGACTGCTCTGTATGACATCATTAAAACCGTCTGGAGCACAGGAAGGGTCTCGCCACAATGGAAGGATGCCCTTGTGGTCCCCCTCTTTAAGAAGGGGAACCACACCGATTGTAATAACTACAGGGGCATCTTGCTCCTCTGTGTGGCAGGAAATGTCCTGGCAAGGATTATTCAACATTCCCTTGCCAGGCACGCTGAGAAGAGGCTTGCGGAACCCCAATGTGATTTCAGGCGGAGGCGGTCTTGAACAGAAGCCATATTCTCTGTTCGGTTAATACAGCAGATATGTAGGGAAATCCCTGAGGCGCTACTCACCATCATTAAAAATCTTCATGAGGGTGGGCAAGATGGGTAAAGCTACATGGTCAGGAGTCTGAGCCATTCCCTGTTCACCTTGGGGTGCGACAGAGATGTCCTCTGGCTCGTATATTATTCAACATCTTTTTTGACCACATGGTTCAAGAGGCTTTCCATGGATGTTCCAATGGAATTTCCATCTGGTACAGTTACAATCGGAGGCTGATTCATGCCCGGATGTGGTCAAGGGATGGCTCCCTATTGGCCAACCTTGTTATATGTGTCGATGATTTGACGATTGCTGCTCATTCTGAGGAGGAGGTGGGGGCTCTGCTCTTGAACCTGGAGCATGCCACAAAGAAGTGGGGGTCTTACCATCAGCCCCACCAAAACAAAGCACCTGTCTGGGTATTTAGTACCACCGAATGCTCCACCTCCTCAGGTCTCCATGAGTGATGGGGCAGTTGTGGAGACAGTGGAGAAGTTTACATACCTAGGCAGTGTGCTTATGGACCGTTTCAGTTTGACAGTGGAGGTCTCGCTCCGAATCAGTCAGGCAGTATTATCGTTTCATTGGCTACGTAAAGCTGTGTGGAAGCTGCCTGGCCTGTCGCTCCACACGAAGCTTCGGGTCTTCTTAGCTGCAACTATGCCCTCTCTTCTCTATTCTTGCAAAACGTAGACCCCCCTGGTGGTACATCTGCGCCGTCTCGTAACTTTCTGGCTGGCCTGCCTACGATGTATCATGGGTTTAACCAGGTTGGATTGTGAGGAGCTTACAAATTCTCGAAAGAACTGGACAGAGTTTCATTGGTGAGCTCCTCTCATATGCGATGCTGCGGTTGCTGAATCAAGTAGCCCGCATGCCGAGCTACCGCATGCCCACGCAGTTGCTGTTTGGCCGGATAAAGGGAGCACGAGCTGAGAAGAAATGGACTGATGTGGCACAGCAGAACCTTAAGCTGATTGGTCTTGCTGAAGATCGGTACCAGCGGTGTCCAGATCGACCTCTGTGCAGGAGGATCGTGAAGGACGCTACGGGGCAGTTGGAGGCAGTCGCCCTCCAACAACAACGGTGGACGAAGCGACGATCACAACGAGCGGAGCGTCGGGCGGCTAAAACACAGTAAGTTGGCATAGTAGGCAGCATAAGTGGTGCATCTGCCAGTCATCTGTCAGGCAACCCTTAACACCTGGGTCTGTCCCGTGACCTCCTGTCAGCGAGCCTTCGACACTTCACGTGGCTTCAAGGTGCACATGGCCTGGCACAGGCGCCGTAGTGACGTCACCACTACTCACTGGTGAATGGCGGTTGTTGATGATTGCTTCGAAAAGCTGCTTTCTCGGGCGGTTGTTGTTGCGTCTGTGTGTGAGTGTGTGTGAGTGAGTGTGTGTGAGTGGGTTTGTGTGTGAGTGAGGGTCTGTGTGTGTGAGCCTCTCACCTGTCCACGCTGTGGTCGCACGCAGCTCCAGGCCACGACCGCCACCTCCGTCTCGTCCGCGCCACGCGCCGCGCCGAACAGGGCTATCAGAGCCATGGATCGACTCACCCTGGCTCACCCCGACTCACAACTACTCACCCGACTCACAACTTCTCACCCTTACTCACAATTACTCACCCCGACTCACAACCACTCACTTTGACTAACACTCACTCACCGCGACTCACACGGCGATTCACAGACTCGCACCTAACTCACTCAAATCGACTCACCGCGACTCACTCTTACTCGCATCTACTCATCCCGATTCCGAATCTACTCACCCCAACTCACCCAGACTCTCACATCCTCACCCTTGCTCGCAACCACTTACCCCAAATCACAACCACTCACTCCAAACCACAGCTACTCACCCCGATTCACAGCAACTCACCCCGACTCACAGCAACTCACCCCGACTCACAGCAACTCACGCCTATAACCGGAAGCGACCACCCGACAACAGGGTCAACTGCTGGTAGCGAGTAGCGCTTATGAAGGCTGGCAGGGCACAGAAGGGTGTGGGTGACCAGAACCACGCCTAGCCGCCTTTGTATCCCTAGTGGCGCTGTTTGCACACAGCACCTGCTACTCAGGCCCAGGACTGACTCAGGAAATCGTCACTGGCGTTGGTGGTCGTGAGCGGGACTCAAGCTTGAGTCGCCTGGTTGAATGCGCAGCACAAAAAAACACTGCACTGCCCCTACTCACCACCTCACCCCCGACTCACTGCTACCCACACAAAAACCTCACCCGACTCACACCTGAATTCCTCAACACCTCACCACCTTCTCACCCCTACCCACACCTCAACGTTACCCCGACTCGCCCCTAATCACGCCTCACCATATTATACCCCTACTCGCCTCTACTCACGCTGACCTCAACGTCGCCACACTCACCCCTTCCTCACCCCCTAATCACTCTGTCTCCACCTCACCTCAAACTCACCACATCTCCAACCACCCAATACTCAACCCCACTCACCCTCACCTCAACCTCGCACCACTCACCTCCACTCGCTCTCTTCCCCGCCCACTCACCCTCGCCTCTCCAGATTCACCCTCACTCCCTATTCACACCCCTCACACTCACCCACCTACTCACCCGCTCACCCCCCAAGTCTCCCGCTGTGTTGTTGTCCTGGAGGAGTTTCCCCCCTCCTGTTCCCCCTCACACCTGTGGACTGATTGTCGCGCGCCCGCACCACCTGCACAGAGCTACAGTACTACACTACCTGCACAGAGCTACAGTACTGTACTACCTGCCGTAGAGCTACAGTACTGCACTACCTGCCGTAGAGCTACAGTACTGCACTACCTGCCGTAGAGCTACAGTACTGCACTCCCTGCCGCAGAGCTACAGTACTGCACTCCCTGCCGCAAAGCTACAGTACTGCACTACCTGCCGCAGAGCTACAGTCCAGGATTAGAGAACTACAGCCCAGGGTCACAGAGAGCTACAGAGAACTACAGCCCAGGGTCACACAGGGCTACAGAGAACTACAGCCCAGGGTTACACAGAGCTACAGAGAACTACAGCCCAGGGTCACAGAGAGCTACAGAGAACTACAGCCCAGGGTTACACAGAGCTACAGAGAACTACAGCCCTGGGTCACAGAGAGCTACAGAGAACTACAGCCCAGGGTTACACAGGGCTACAGAGAACTACAGCCCAGGGTTACGCAGAGCTACAGAGAACTACAGCCCAGGCTTACACAGGGCTACAGAGAACTACAGCCCAGGGTTACACAGGGCTACAGAGAACTACAGCCCAGGGTTACACAGAGCTACAGAGAACTACAGCCCAGGGTC
>JAZEWT010000022.1:10072640-10084676 GCA_036362905.1 Mordacia mordax
GCGAGGGTTGGTGGGTGACAAGCGAGGGTTGGTGGGTGACAAGCGAGGGTTGGTGGGTGACAAGCGAGGGATGGTGGGCGACGGGCGAGGGTTGGCGGGTCATAAAAAAATAATAATTGCACTTCAAGAGCGCTTTTCACCGGGGGGTCACAAAGCGCTGCACAGAGCTGTGGAGAAAACGGCATGTCAGCAACAACAGCGACATAAGAACAGCAAATTAGCAACAATAACGTTTCGAATTTTGTTTCAAATCTGAGCTGTAGAGAGAACGGCATGTTAACAACAAAAACATCAGAAGAGTTCAACTAAAGGTGAAATTATGGATGTAATTTGTAGATTGACGTAAAATAAGCGGTAAACAAGTAATTGTTCAGTAAACAAGGAATAAATGTTCCCGAGCAGGCGCAGTTCGGCAGCGAGCCATCATGACAACAGTGAACTGCATCAACAGCTCTAACCATGCAGTAAGCCCGTATTGGAAGATCGAATTTGTCGTGTTGCAGAGGGTGCCTGAAGTAGGTCATGAATGTATGTCGAAGCAGCGCTAGTGGGAACCTTTAAGGTGAGAAGGAGGGTCTTAAATTCGATCTAATATTTAACCGGTAACCAGTGGAAAGACATCAGTAGTGGGGATATGTGATCGTGCATTGGTGTGCGAGTGAGGACTCTAGTAGCTGCATACTGCACACGTTGGAGACGATTGATCAAGTAGTCAGGGGTGCCAGGGATCAGTACATTACAGCAATCGATTCGTGACGAGATGAAGATGTGTATTAGCTTCTCAGCATCAGAGGGTGACAGAATGTTGCGCCGTATCGCTATGTTTTTGAGATGGAAATAGGCTACATTCATCACCTTGTTGATGTGTGTCTCGAAGCTGAGTGAGGAATCAAGAGTCATTCCTTGACTCCAGACTACCTTAGCAACTTCAATGGTCTGGTCGTCAAACATTAATTGGATAGATTCAACCTTGGACAATTGGTGCGGGGTTCTGACAAGCAAATCTTCTGTTTTATCGCCATTTCGTTTTAGAAATGTTGAATTGAGCCAAGCCTTCACAGATGACAGTGAGGACGACATGCAAAGACCAGACGCATTGATGGATGGCTTTGCGTGGATATTTATTTGGATGTCATCGGCATAGCAATGGTAGCTGAGATTGATGCTGCATAGGACATGTCCAAGTGGTTGTATGTAAACGCTGAAGAGGAGTTGGCTGAAAACTGAACACCGAGGAATCCAGACAAAACACGATGGATCTGAGTTTTGGCCTCCAAAGCTGAAGAACTACTTCCGGTAGAAGTAGGAGTTCAGACAGTCCAGGGCACTGCCAGAGGCCCCTGTACTTTCCAGTCGCTCAAGTGAGATCGGGTGGTCAACGATATCGAAGGCAGCATTCAGATCAGGGAGGACAAGCATACTTTGCAAGCCTTCATCAGCAGCGACCAGAAGGTCATTAACTACTTTGATCAGAGCAGTTTCAGTATTATGATCGAATCTGAACCCAGATTGGAAGGTATCGAGATCATTAATAACGTGTTTCTGGAGTTGCGCGGTTCCTGCACGTCCAGGGACCTGAGAGAGGAATGGTAGATTTGAGATGGGGCGATAATTATCAGGGATGTTGCAATCGAGTCCAGATTTTTTTTTACGCAGAGGGATAACTGCAGCACATTTGAAAAGTGGGGGGACGATGCCAGAGCGACGTGGGTTATTCAAGCGATGAGTGACGAATGTGGAGAGGGATTGAAATTTGCCCGGAATGTTTTGGATGAGAAGCGGTTTAGGGAGCAGTTTGTAGGCCGAGATGTGGTAACTAATGAAGAGACATCGGGTCCGATAACTCGGAAAATTCCAGGCGTTTTGAGATCAAGGTAGGCTGCTGTAATATACTCAAAAAGGAGTCGTAAAACTGGTGGATTCATGTTTTCCACCTGTACGGGAATTGAGTGTTGTTCCATCGCACGTGTGGGATTTCTCCTGGTTATTCTATATCCTCCAAATAACTCACGTTCGCTACCAAGTGGCAGTGGCGTCCCCACGGCGCCTGTGCCAGACCAGGTGCACTGCCACGCATATATAAACATGTAAATAAAGGTCGTCAAGCCACCCAATACAGGACCGGAGAGCTTGGGCAATCGTTGACACCCATTCGGGCTACCTTTTTAGTTTCGCGCAACATGTTGTCATATTTAGAGGCAATGTGGTGTCAATGTTTCGCTAACCACACCACTCGGTTGAGCGAAACGAGTTCACAGCTAATGTACATGTTGCAGACGATGACCCTTTGGAGGTTGTGACTTTTGCTTGGTCGACGATTCAGATCAGGCCGGACGCGGGTTTCTCAGTCGACTGGTGACATGAAGCTACTTCAAGCTGCATCGTCAATCATTTGACCATATTTCGGGCCTCCAGTTGTGATGCCATGGAGCAGCAACCATCGCTTCCTAGTGGCAGTAACCTAAAGCCGGATTACAGGCCAGGTGGCGAGGCAGCTGCTACTGGGGGTGCCCTCTCAGACTGAATAAGAGGCGATGTCAGTGCCGTAGCACATGGGCGGCGCTGTACAAACATATCATTACTGAAGGTGATGTTTATACATCGACTGAGCAGCAAGTCGCTTGACTTGAATGGACAGATCGGCGAGATGGTCTGCTCGCGAATAAGACGAATCGGAAACAATGCAAAGCATCCAAAAACAGTTGTGTACGGGCCAAGATACACACACTTTGGGCAGAGGAAACCACTCGCGAACAGTAACCTCACAACACACTCAGGCGATAGTCGCAGGCCACTTACAAAAATTTATTTCTAATACACGTCTGTTGACGTTTGACAATCGACATTACGAGGGTCGGTGCCCACGTGGAACGGACGGACGCTACAACCTCCACTGAAGCGTTGACAAAAGTACCTGAAATGTGCTGCAAGGACAACACAGCTGAGAACGTGTTTTTATACAATCGGAGATTTCTGGTGGTAGGCAGAAAAAATAAACCCCTCAAGTGAATACGTGTAAATGTGCGCGGACGCTTTAGACCGGTAATAATTCGTTACTTGTTGGGCACCACAGGGACAATGCCTCATCATAGAACGCACAGTTGTTTAAACGACATTGACGGGTGTTGTAATGATTATTATTGCGTATGTTTACCCAGAGTCTCGCCCATTCTGAACTCAATTTCAGGAGGGTCTGCCAACATTTACGCAGGAGGCAATAATGCTGCTGTTGCGGTGTGATTTCAAATGTGTCATCTGCAGATACATTTTAAATATTTTTCTGTTAGGGTAATGCAGGTTATATTGTACAGGGGGAAAAAAAGACAACCCAGAGGAAACCCACGCAGAACACGGAGAGAACATATACCCTTCACGCAAAAAGGCGACCGAGTCGGGAATCAAACCATCCGGACACCTGACCACAAGGTGAGTGTATGTGTGTCGACGTACACAGATACAGCTCCAGCTACTTTTGCAAGTGGGCGCACGACCCCGTCACGGCCTTCGGGATCAGCTACCATGACGCTCCCCTTCGAGTCAGAGGCTTTTAGCCCCCCCCCCAACAAATATTTAAACAAAATAATTTGAAGTAAATTTAACACAGGCTAAAATATGTATCAAACCAATGTATACGATACGATGTTGATTCAAATGTTTGGAACACAGCTGGGAAGTTGAAATGAGTGACAGGGTGGTAGTGTGATAATGCATGCAAGCGTTACAAATATAAAAAAGTGCCAAGGTTGGATACCCGACACGGGACTATTTTATGTGTTTGTTTTCTATCCCCCTGCTCTGCATGGTTCTCTGGTTTCCTTCCATAACTAAACATACAATAACTGGAATTAGCCAAAACACTCCAGTACTTAAAACATACCTGCAATTTTACTCAATTAGTATTACACATAGCAGCAACATTGATTCCCACTGCAAAAAAACTTGGCAGGACACTCATAAAAAAAAGTATCGAGACTAAGTGAAACTTTTGATATTAAAGAATTAATATTTACATTTCCTACCGCAAATGCACGCATGGGATCAGAGGTGCCAGTGTGTGAAGGCCACGGCCTGCTAGTCTCACGACACCAACATTTTCTTCCCATAACCCAAGCGCCTCTCCACACTGAGAGTGGATTCAGAGGCACAACATGGTAGTTTGTCTCGACATACCGTTACACTGAGACGCATCCAAGGCCTGAAGCACATCGTGACACAACAGGATCGGATTGAACAACCACATTACCTAACATTCAGTGCAAGCTGTCTTTCTACCAAAAGACGAAATAGGCCCCAGGCCTTGTCACGAATGTCCATAAAATTAACGAGTCAGAGCAGCCACGGCAACGTATGTTCTTCTTTCTCGGGCTTTCGTTTCCCTGTCAGAAAATGAAATACTTGAGATTCGTCAAAAATAATTAGCAAGATTTGTTAAACAAAGGCTGTTTCTAGGACGGTGATTATCATTTATTGTAACTGAAAAGGTAATATACGAAAGAGAACTATCGATCCAAATAATATTGTAGTTTAGGAAATACATCGAGTACAAATTGCACAAAGTGATTGGTCCACACCGGTCATGTGGCCAAACATCTCTAGCATAAACATTCATTGTGCACTCTTAGGCCTGTATTCTTAATCACGGCTCAGGCTCAACTCTGACACATGTGGCTCAAAGCACCCGTTGCGCTTAGCTCTAACCTTGTGCAGGAATCTCCACACGGAGCAGAGCTGAGCCAGCACTGACAATGTGGTGCAAATGCTGCTCGCCAAATTATAACTGTGAAATGAGGACAAATAACAAACCAGGCTGCAATCTCGGTGCTATTTTCTGTTGCAACACACTACACAAATTACACAAATACATTCAGCAATGGTCATTGTGCACGTAAAACACTGCACCATACACACACGCGTTAATAGAAAATCCATTATAACACCATTCCCTAAAAGGTTAGTTTTACCATCACTGACATCTCAGCCACTAATCACGAGTGCAGCGCCACGACAAACCGCTCCCACAGCATCAACGAGAAATGCCTTTCGTACTATAGAGAGAGGCGCACTCGACCTACAGTCTCGGGGATCATAGTGTAGCGTTCGACACCACGACGGCGTGATGCGATGCGGGAACCCGACAGCGTCTTGTCCCAGTGTCCGCGCCACAACGGCAACAGCCACGATAAACCGCGGCGCGTTTCGGATTTGCTGCCATCAGGGCGCCTAATCCTGAACGTGTCTCCGAGTTGGAAGCCGCCGGTGGCTCCGTATGAGGGGACCCGGCAGCTGGGGCCCTGCCACGGAACGGGTCCCCTCAATCACGCTAGTGGAAATCACGCCAGCTGCAGTGAATGCTCCGGCGAGTGCAAGTGCATGTGTGATGTGCTGTAATTACCATGGCCGATCACAGAAGACGTGACACAGTTATACTGATGTAGGTTCGTCACGGCTGGATATACAACTGCTCTCCACATCTGCTCTTTGAGGAAAGCCGTGTCGAGTGTTCCTTCTTTCTTCATCGTAACATTTCACCTTCTACGTTCGAGAAGCCAGACGATGTCTTCAACGTGGGAGGCGAAAAGTCGCGAAGGAAAGAGCAGGTGCACTCGACACGACTCTATCGACGTAACTATGGACAGCAATGAAACAGGTGTCACTGAGAGAGCTAAACTGCCGAGTTTTGAAAGAATCACTCAACTAATTATTAATATAGACACTCCTCTGCGTGACCGTGTCATTGTGCACTGTAGTCCCTTCTCTCCAGTTAGCTCGTACGATTATAGCATAAACGTGTTAATTATGATTATACTTGTTTACTAGGATGCCTCTCCAAGTGCCAGCTATCTTTCAAGAGGATCCTATCCAGTTTATTTCACAGTAGGGGTGGTATTGAGTAGTTTTGGTTAGTATTAGTAAGTTTGGCCAATACCGGTTGTACTGCATGGGTCTTGTTAGCTTGGAGAGATGTACAGTGATCAATTGGGGTTGTAAGCACTGGAAGGTAACGATAGCGATGACATGTCGTGTGCAAGTCACGATAAGCGGCGTATCCAACCGATGTATGGTTACATCGAGGGACAGTCTCTGGATTAGAAACGGTTACCATTCCTGATTTTTTGTTCTTCAGTCGACTTGTCTGCGAGTTGAAGGACCATACAATATTTACAAAGCAGTAATGCATTTGATACGTTCAGCATCTGAACATTACTTGTACTGTTGAAGATATGTATAGTTTCTAAAGACTGAAGTCAGAACAGAATATTTATTTACACTGCAATTAATAGTACCTTATGGGAACGCAGTCCTAACTACAAGCGTTCGTAAGTCTATAACGCCCATAACACCGTGGTGTGTCGACAGTGAAGGTCATCCACGAATGTCATGAGAGGAATTCGCGGTCATTGTAAGCGTGCACACAATACTCCCTGCAGTAGGGACATCTCATGACTGAGACTTTAAATGCAATCCAAGCCAGGCCAGGACCTATTCTACAACATCGTTAAACTCTTTTTAACGGCACAGGGACGGTATGTGAAATTATATTGCATTATACTGCATCACCAAGATAATGCGCAACTCACACATTGCGATAACAATGCGAGGAAATATCTCACCACGCTGCTCCACTCAAACAAAGGCTATGGCATCATCCATCTAAGGGGCTTAAGTTTTATTCCCACCGTGTGTTTCTATGAACTCCCCCTGTTCTGCATGACCTTTCTCCAAGTTCTCCGATTTTCTCCCATAGGTAAACAGACACACATGTCTGGTTATAACCAAACATCCCAACGCTGAAAATGCACCTACAGATGACTCAGTAGGGAATGCACACATCATCTCTACTAAGCACTCTAACCGTAAATATTAACCTGGTTGGTGTGATCTTTAACACGATTTCAAGCAAATCAATACTTACGAGTCTTAAGAGTGAAAATATGAAAATTAATAAGCCTGTGGCCAATGAATCATAACTGTGACAATATCCATGCAAATAAGATTTTAAAAAGTAATTTAGAAAAGAAATATCATTTTTGGTAATGCTGGTGACATCTAGAGTATAAGCCTGTGTGGGAGGTTTAAAACTCAATAAAACTGCAAGAAAAAGCAACGTCCAGGACAGTTTGTCAATAACGATTCGCCAGAAAAAAACAATGCCTCCACATCCACTCACGTGAGTCCCATACAGTCAAGTCTTTCAAGTCTCTTTCACAACCAAATAAAAAGTTTACCATTAGCTATATTACGTCTATGTTAACATGTTCTATATAACAAAAATGACAAGACCCAGGGTACCAAGAACCTAAATGGCATGGCCGGTCAGTAGCACTCCTGGATCGGCTAATAGACAACACTGCACTGCCATTGGTTTAGGTGACAAAGAGCAGAAAAACAAATCACTCTCAATCATTCAATCAATCGGTGCCTCCTTTTATCAGGACTGAAGCCACTTGGGGCAATTCTGTGTCAATGACCCCAAATCACCGCATCGACCCCCACAATGGTGAATTTTTCCCTTACGAACGACAATGAGTCATGATGTCACGGAGCTCTCCGTTTGGCTCAAAGCGAACATCCCTCGCGAGGCCTGGATGAAAGCGAAGAAACCCATGGAGAGCATGCCGTCCGTGAGGCTGCGCATGTCGGCGGAGCGGCCGCAGACAGCTGGGGGGGCGTTGGGAGGAGGCACGTCAGGGCCCCGCAGAGTCCCTGAAGTTTAGTACGTAGTAGTCGTGCACGTACATAAACACGGCCACCGGCTGCCCGAGGATGAGGCTCAGCCACACGGCCGAGTTGCCATAGTTACCGCTGAGGAAGCGGCCGACGAACCACGCCAGAGGAACCTGCAACCACACGGCAACGTTCATTTGGACGGCAACGATCCATTACACACGCACCACCGATCCACCACTCATAAACATGCACAACTGATCCACCACACTCATACCCATGCACAACCGATCCAACACACTCATAAACATGCTCCATCGATCCACCACACTCACAAACACGCACCATAGATCCAACAACAACAACAACCGCCATTCGCCACTAAGTGGTGGTGACGTCGCCACGGTGCCTGTGCCTGGCCATATGCACCTTGACGCCACGTGAAGTGTCGAAGGCTCGCCGACAGGAGGTAATGGGACAGACCCAGGTGTTATGGGCTGCCTGACTGAGATGACTGGCAGATGCACCACCTACGTTCCCTACTGTGCCAACTTGCTGTGTTTTAGCCGCCCAATGCTCCGTTCGTTGTTGTGAGCGTTGCTCCTCTGCCCTCTGTTGTTGTTGGAGGGCGACTACCTCCAACTGCCCCGTAGCATCCTTTACGATCCTCCTCCACAGAGGTCGATCTTGACACCGCTAGTACCAGTCTTCAGCAAGACCACTCAGCTCCAGGTCCTCCTGTGCCACATCAGTCCATCGCTTCTCTAGCCTGTGCCGCGCCCATTTAGCCCCCTCTATCCAGCCAAACAGCAACTGCTTGGGCATGCGGTGGCTGGGCATGCGGGCTACATGACCCAGCCACCGCAGCCTCGCTTGCCAGAGGAGCTCACCAATAGGACTTTGCCTAGATCTTTCGAGAATTTGTGAGCTCCTCCCACAATCCAACCTGGTTAAACCCATGATACATCTTAGGCAGGCCAGCCAGAAAGTTACGAGACGGCGCAGATGTTCCACCAGGGGGGTCCACGTTTTACAAGAATAGAGAAGAGAGGGCATAGCTGCAGCTGAGAAGACCCGAAGCTTCGTGTGGAGCGACAAGCCAGGCAGCTTCCACACAGCGTTACGTAGCCGATGAAACGATAATGCTGCCCGACTGATTCGGTGCGAGACCTCCGCTGTCAAACCGGAACCGGCCATAAGCACACTGCCTAGGTATGGAATTTTCTTCAGTCTCCACAACTGGCACCAAATACCCAGACAGGTGCTTGGTTTTTGTGGGACTGATGGTAAGACTTCACCTTTTTCTGGCTTTCCCAGGCTCATCAGCAGAGCCCCCAACTCCTCCTCAGAATGAGCAGCAATCACCAAATCATCGGCATAGATAACATGGTTGGCCAATCGGGAGCCATTCCTTGACCGCACCCGGGCATCAATCAGCCTCCCATTGTACATGTACCAGATGGGTATTCCACTGGAACATCCATGGAAAGCCTCTCGAACTACGTGGTCAAAAATATGTTGAATAATATAGGAGCTCGAGGACATCCCTGTTGCACCCCAAGGTGAACAGGGAATGGTTCTGACTCCTGACCACATAGCTTTACCCGGGCATGCCCACCCTCATGAAGGTCCTTAATGGTGAGCCGGATGTCGGGGATCCTGAAAGCACGTAGAACAATCCACATCCCTGGCCTACTGATTGTATCATAGGCCTTGACCAGGTCAATATAGCAGAGATGCAGGTTCTGTTGGAATTCCTTACATGTCTGCTGTAGCAACCGGACAGAGAATATGGCGTCAGTGCAAGACCGCCCCGGCCTGAAACCACATTGGGGTTCTGCAAGCCTCTCCTCTGCGTGCCTAGCAAGGCGACCCACCACACTCACACACATGCACCACCGATCCACCACACTCCATATAACTTAAATGCACTGTAGGGCATCAGGGGCTTGCACCATGCCCGACTACCTTTGTTTTTTTTCCTAGTAGCAATGTTTACACATTGCACCAAGTACTCATTTGATGGTGAATTGATCTTTGGATAACCCATAACCAGTTCAGAAAGTGGTCACTGGTGTTGGCCGTGAGCAGGAATTGAATGAACTTTGGTTGCCGGGTTAGGAGCAAAGCACACTAATTGCTGCACCATCGCGGCCTACACAATATGTTGACCACACACACACACTGTTGGGTTTGTTTTATAAACTCCTGGAAGTATACGTGGGCTTGCGATAACCTCACCTGTGCCATCATGCCCATGAACGCCCAGATGCGGAACATTCTGAGCGGCACGCTGACCAGGTACTGTAATGAGAGAGAGAGAGCACACGCGCTGCACACTCACCAGGTACTGTAATCAGAAAGAGGATACACGCTGCACACTGACCAGATACTGGAATCAGAAGTTTTGATTACTGGAGCCCTGCACCAATTTTCCAAGGCTGAACCCATCCAATTGATGCTTGACGACCAGACCATTGAAGTTGCTAAGGCAGTTCGGAGTCTAAGTGTGACTCTTGATTCCTCACTTAGCTTCGAGACCCACATCAACAACGTGATGAAGGTAGCCTATTTCCATCTCAAAAATTTCGTCAGACTGCACAATATCCTGTCGCTCACTGATGCTGACAAGCGAATACCCATCTTCATCTCCTCACAAATTGCTTACTGCAATGCACTGCTCCCTGGCACCCCTGCCTATCTGATCAATCGTCTACTAGAGTCCTCACTCGCACACCCATCTACGATTACATATCCCCTGTACTGATGTCTCTCCACTGGTTAACCGTTAAATATAGGATCGAATTCAAGATCCTCCTTCTCACCTATAAGGCTCTCATTGGCGCTGCTCCGACATACATCTGTGAACTACTTCATGCATCCTCCTCAACATGACAACTTCGATCCTCCAAAATGGGCTTGCTGTATGTGCCCAGATCGCACCTCCATTCAATGGGTGACAGAGCCTTCCTGTGCGCTGCTCCCAGACTCTGGGATGCCCTTCTCTTGGAGATTCGATTAGCATCTTCAAATCTCGCCTCAAGACCCACTTGTTCCGTAAGGCTTTCAAGTCACGCTGGCTAGGACTGTTGATGTGGCTCAATGTTTTCGTGCCGAGATGATGGCTGGCTGTCGACCTGTGCCTGCTCAGGAACATTTATTCCTTCCTTGTTTGTTGAAGAATTATTATTTAAAAATGTATTGCTTTTTTATGTACTATAATTTATTGCTATTATTTGACTTTACGAAGTTGAACTGTCCTGATGTTGTTGTTGTTGTTGACATGCCTTTCTCTCCACAGCTCGAATATGTAACAACCCCGCCAATAAAAAATCGTTATTGTTCCTGATTTGCCGTTCTTATGTCGATGTTGTTGGCATGCTGTTCTATCCGCAGCTCCGTGCAGTGCTTTGTGACGCTCGGGTGAAAGGCGCTTAGAAATACAATTATTATTATTGTTATTAGTAATCAGAGATAGAACACCCACTCTGCACTCTGACCAGGTACTGTAATCAGAGATAGAACACGCTCGCTGCACACTGACCAGGTGCTGAAATCAGAGAAAGAACACCCACGCTGCACACTGACCAGGTACTGTAATCAGATAGAGCACACATGCTGCACACTGACCAGGTACTGTAATCAGAGATAGAACACGCACGCTGCACACTGACCAGGTGCTGTAATCAGATAGAGCACACATGCTGCACACTGACCAGGTACTGTAATCAGAGAGAGCATACACGCTGCACACAGACCAGGTACTGCAATCAGAGAGAGAGCACCCACGCTGCACACTGACCAGGTACTGTAATCAGAGAGAGCACACACGCTCTACCTGACCAGGTACTGTAATCAGAGAGAGAGAGAGCATTCACGCTGCACACTGACCAGGTACTGTAATCAGAGAGCACACAAGCTGCACACTGACCAGGTACTGTAATCAAATAGAGAGCACACACGCTGCACACAGACCAGGCACTGCAATCAGAGAGAGAGCACCCACGCTGCACACTCACCAGGTACTGTAATCAGAGAGAGCACACACGCTCTACCTGACCAGGTACTGTAATCAGAGATAGAGAGCACTCACGCTGCACACTGACCAGGTACTGTAATCAGAGAGAGAGCACACAAGCTGCACACTGACCAGGTACTGTAATCAGAGAGAGAGAGCACACACGCTGCACACTGACCAGGTACTGTAATCAGAGAGAGAGCACACAAGCTGCACACTGACCAGGTACTGTAATCAGAGAGAGAGCACACAAGCTGCACATTGACCAGGTACTGCAATCAAATAGAGAGCACACACGCTGCACACTGACCAGGTACTGTAATCAGATAGAGAGCATACACGCTGCACACTGA
>JAZEWT010000022.1:10085093-10100074 GCA_036362905.1 Mordacia mordax
ACCAGGTACTGTAATCAGATAGAGAGCACACATGCTGCACACTGACCAGGTACTGCAATTAGAGAAAGAGCACCCACGCTGCACACTGACCAGGTACTGTAATCAGAGAGAGAGAGTACCCACGCTGCACCCTTGCCAGGTACTGTAATCAGAGAGAGAGAGAGCACCCACGCTGCACCCTAACCAGGTACTGTAATCAGAGAGCAACACGTTCCTTAATTAAATTCCAAACTCGGGCCTCTTTATGGAGCCTGAATGTTCTCCACCTGTTCTACAAGTTTCTCTATGGTTCCCACCCACAGCAAAAGACAATGTAACTCATAATAGACAAACCTCCAATTGATTATAAATGACCTCCAAATTACTCAGTGAGAATTGCAGTAATATCACCCACTTTGGAGGTTTGGTGAGGCTTTAGCAGTCAAATATCAAAAATAACGTACTGATGTATGTTTGTCATGGCTTTGTTCATGAGCATTAACCTTCAAAGCTACTCATTCGGGACAGCTATATTGAGTGCACCTCCTCTCTCCTTCACCTCCCACGTTGGAGGCATCAAGTGTCCTGAATGAGGAGGAACACTGGAAAATGCTCTCCTGAAATAACAGCTGTGCAGAGCAATCGCAAATTTTTACTATTATTTATTCCTTATAGCAGGTATAATTTAGTACACAAAGCTGTCCATGTTAAACATATGTTGCTGAGCACAGTCAAGAGGTCATGGGGTCGCGGGAGACGAACCTCATGGAAGAAGGCGGAGAGGAGGAAGACGCCAATCTGCGCATGCATCTTACCAAAGCCCTTCTTGAGCAGCGGCTTATAGAAGTGTCTGTGGACAGGTCACCGTAGGCAGAAACGTGTTTGTGCAAACATTTAAAAATGCATCGTAACTCATTTCACAGGCAAAGTTATGCAATAATATGACCACATCTGTGTTATGAAGAACCCTCTGTCACCTGACATGGCTACATTACCACGGTATGAGAGGACAGAGAAGTTCGTGATCACAGAAGGAGTCTTCTGCCATTACAATGGAGAGCAAACCCGATTCTGTGACTGGTGACATAGGAAGGCAACGCACCGGACACACCACTTGTGCACCGGGATGTTCCAATTGGCCCAGAAGTATGTGACTGTCTGCGCATTCCTGCACGACACGCACATAAACATACACGCGTGAACGGACGCGCACACGCGCGGCGCACATCATGCACGCGTGCATGCACACGCGTGTATGGCCGCGCATGCACTCGCGTGTATGGCCGCACACGCATGGGCGCTCACAAACACACACGCACACGTGCGCACGCACGCACACACACACGTGTACAGACGCACAAGGACGCGCGTGCATTCACAAACACACGCATATAACAACATCCGCCATTTACTACTAAGTAGAGGTGATGTCATCACAGTGCTTGTGCCAGGCCACACACGTGCATACGTGCATACACATGCACAAGCGCACACATACGTATTAACGCACGCGCATGTGCGCTTCATCGAGGCCGCAAATTTGTGAAACTGCTTAAGTTAAATAAGCAATATGGTTTACTGTATCTACATTTTTATTCGGTGACTAGTTCTACAAACACATGCGATTTTAGCCACCATAGTCCAAATGTACGGACACAAAAGAGCTCTAGTTTGTAAATATTACAAACTCTTGCAAACAGTTTGAAATGAACGTTTCTGTTCGAGCACATTTCAGAAAGAAAGTGTTCATCACCACCAATCGCGATAAAATTCTCGGTCGCCAAACTTCATGATTTCCGCCAGCAAGTTCAAGCAGGAGTGGAAGAACCAGTAGAAAAAGATGAGCCAGATGAGATGGTTTGGAACCTGGGGGTCAGTAATTCACGAGAGGAGGGTAGGAGGTTAAAGGTCATATAAAACTAAATCCGTCTGATTAACCACTAAGCACAGAATTTTTTAAAATCTGGGCAAGAGTGCGCAAACATTGCTTTCTACAGGATGCTCCAGATGTCTTGTGACCAACCTTTGAATCCTCTAAACCTTTTTAAGTTGTGTAGCAAAGAGTGTGTAATGTAATGTCAGCAATCTAAAATGACACGTATAAACGCTATTGACTATCATAAGGTTTGATTTAAACAGAAATGAACAAGCAATGGAATAAAATGTTAGGGGTCAATTAAACCGGGGTCACAAGACATCTGGACCACCCTGTACTTTGCCAGGATGACTGGTGACTGCATAGAAAACTTTCATAGCTCGAAAAAATGCACTGTATCATTTACTGATTGACTCCTTTTATAGATTTATTGTAAATGTACAAAAATATGAATACTGCAAATGTTTTAATATAAAAGTCAAACACGCCGAAGTTATTATTTAAGTAAGTTGCGAAAGATTAAAATGTAATTTTCTGAGACTGCCATTCTCAACCAGTGAGTCGCAAGCACTGCCTAGTAGTCTATGAAAACCAGAACCAAGTAAGTCTTGAAGTACAAAAGGTTGAGAACCCACGTTCTTAAACACTACCATATTATCAAATTAATTTAAGTCGGCAATCTCAAAGTGCAAACACTGCAAATAATAAATGTGTAATACTTGTACATTCAGAATTAAATGAGTTAGAGCACGTAATAATTTGACTGAATCTGTATTGTTAGGAACTTTCCACTATGGCCAAACTTAATACGTGTGATGAAAGCACCAGTGGTAGTTGGTTCACGGTTACGTGAGCTAAACAGCATCATGGAGCCCGGCAAGGGAGAGAAATTCTCACACATCAAGCTGTGAACACCTACATCAATACAATGAACTTGGATGCAATGCCGAAGGACTCACGGCGAGTTTAAGTAGCCGCTCCACCATCCGTGACACATCCATCTCCTGCAGGGAACAAACGTCATGGTGATCATAAGGTGGCACAGTGGTAAAATTGTCTATACTAGTCTTGGGCAATAACAGCGTCTTTATGCAGTGGTAAAGTCCACACTGCCTCAGAGAGAGAAGGTCCTACCTGAGACAGTTCGATTCTCCCCTCGGGCACATTTATGCGTGGAGTCCATGTGTGTTCTCAACCTGGTCTGCAAGGGTTTCCTCCCAGAAATAAAAATAATCCCACTCATTCATAAATTGGCCAATAATATCATATTTAGAAAGCAGGGTCTGGTGAGTTGGTGCAGGCTGAACGTGTGGCTGTCTATCCTCCCACCTCTCTGCCTTGGGACCTCTGAGTGAAAGGTGCCACAGAATATACTCGTGAAAAGATTAATTATGAACTATCATTGTGATAGTAATGGTGCTGAATGAATCAGGACCTGACGGTGCCACATTGATGAGAATCGCTGGGAAGCTCATGCTGCAGGGGCACCTATGCTTGCTGGTTCAAGCTGACTCAGCGCCTGGTCCGAGCTGGAATTAGTTCTGACGAATGCCGTGTATAATATAAACTTCCGAATGTGGGCTATGACGTTGGCACACAATGGCCTCCTCGTTTTTAATGACGTCATGGGCTCTGGAGCATCCACTGTGAGGCAGGGGCACATAATAGTGTGTGCCGATCCATAAATCACCGACACATTTATCATGCATCCAATTTGAAATCAGTTAGTTTTTTTTTTGGCCCGCCCTGCACATATTTACGATATAAACTTCCATAGTATTAAGAATATCAATTCAGCACGCAGCGCAAACTAATGTGTGGAGCGAGATGCCCCACAGGGGAACACTCACGATCAGCGGCTTCATGGAGTTGCGGATACTTGGAACGATCCACTGTCGAAGGTCACGGGATGGCCATTACGGTCGAGGGGTGAAAGGACACATGGGGAGAGTAGGGAGTGGTTCCACGATGCATTCACAGGCACAAGACAACACGATAACATCACACTGATTGTCCGGCACTTTGCCGACAGTCTCCGAGTAATCACTGGGTTCCGTTCCTGAGTTCCGTTCGTAAGAAGCTTTGTTCACAAGTCGAAACGTACTATATAATGTTATACTGTACTGTATTCGAAGCAGTAATGCACTCGATGCTGTCAGGATCGAGACATTATTTATAATATTGAAGATATGTATAGTTTATAAAACCTAGTCAAAACACATTCTTTAATTGTATACAATAATATTGTCACTTTTACGGATCACGAATTCGCGATGGATGCAGTCATGTGGTCCTGGTGAGGCTGACGTGTCGCCACAGCACTAGACAGGAACCAGTAGGAGCAGCATCCAGCATCACTCCACGTATCGCGTATACCATCCAGCATTACTCCGCGTTCTACATCTACCATCCAGCATCGCTCCGTGTCCTTCATCTGCCATTCAGCATTGCTCCGTGTCCCACACCTACTACCACCCACATTCCATAGTCTTTATTCAGGGTATGAGTTGAAGCTGAGAGAGAATTCACTCTCCCTCACTCACACTCATCTCATATTGAGAGAAGGTAAATCAGGGAGTACAGTCGAAATCCATGACAATTTGTCCAACTGCTTGAGTGTCTCCACGTCTGTGTGTATCTGTATGTGGGTATATCAGTGTCAGAACACAGGTGGTGATTGGGCCGATCATCTCACTCAGTCAGCCCATGTAACCTGGTCTGTCCCGTGACCTCCTGTCAGCGGGCCTTCGACACTTTGCGTAGCCCAAAGTGAACCTGGCTTGACACAGGCATTGTGGGGACGTCACCGGCACTTAGTGGCAAACGGTGGATGTTGTTGCTGTCTGAGGAGCGGTAGTGCAGCAAGTAGTGCGGTGCACGAAGAACCCGGCGACCTGACTTCAATTCCTGCTCAGGGCCAATACCAGTGACAATTTTTCGTACTGATCCTGGGTCTCGCCGAGAGCGCTTCAGCTTTACATGTGTATTTGCTATGGAGTGTAAACATTCTGACTAGGGAAACAAAGGAGGCCAGGCGTGGTGATGGCAATCCACCCCCTCGTGTGTAGTTGCTGCCTTTCACATACACACTAACAGCAAGTAAACCTACAGTCTGTTAATGGATAAAGAGCGAATCTTTCTGTTCATATCTGAATGTGTCTGTGGGTGAACATAGTTCATGCCTGTGGCTCCGTATCCCAGTTGTGGTACCTGTTATACCCCAGGGTACCCAAACGCTGTGCCTGCTGTTATACCTCAGGGTACCCACACACTGTACCTGCTGTTATACCCGAGGGTACCCACACACTGTACCGGCTGTTATACCCCAGGGTAGCCACACATTGTACCAGCTGTTATACCCCAGGGCACCCACACACTGTACCTACTGTTATACCCCAGGGCACCCACACACTGTACCTACTGTTATACTGCAGGGCACCCACACACTGCACCTGCTGTTATACCTCAGAACACCCACACACTGTACCTGTAGTTATACCACAGGGTACCCATACACTGTACTTGCTGCTAAACCTCAGGATACCCAGACTGTACCTACTGTTATACCCCAGGGTGCCCACACACTGTACCTGCTCAGGGCACTCACACACTGTAGCTGCTTTTATACCCCAGGGTACCGACACACTGTACATGCTGTTATATCGCAGGGTACCCACACTGTACCTGCTGTCATACCCCAGGATACCCCCATACTGTACCTGCTGTTATACCCCAGGGTACCCCCACACCGTACCTGCTATTATACCCCAGGGTACCCCCACACTGTACCTGCTGTTACATCAAGGGCACCCACATACTGTACCTGCTGTTATACCCCAGGATACCCCCACACTGTACCTGCTGTTATACCCCAGGGTACCCACACACTGTACCTGCTATTATACACCAGGATACCCCACACTGTACCTGCTGTTACATCAAGGGCACCCACACACTGTACCTGCTGTTATACCCCAGGATACTCACACACTGTACCTGCTGTTACATCAAACGCACCCACACACTGTACCTGCTGTAATACCCCAGGACACCCACACACTGTACCTGCTGTTACATCAAGGGCACCCACACACTGTACCTGCTGTTACATCAAGGGCACCCACACACTGTACCTGCTGAATGAACCCGAGCATGAGCTGCATGAGAAACAGCTGTCGATCCACGCACAAAGACACAGGCAAACGCACAAACACAATTACCACGCTTTAAAAAAAAATAGTGTAAACGACATTAATCAGTCAATTCATCAGTTATTTTCAACATTTAATCTGTTCCTCTTTGTTTTTTCAATTGTTAAAAGCAGTGTTGCGCTCAAGGTCTGCTGTTTCAGGATAGCTGTCAGGTGTTCCTGCTACATTTCACCTCCCACGTTGGAGGCATCAGGTTCCAACGTAGCAGGTGAAACGTCACGTAAAATAGAGGGAACGCAGGACACGGCTATCCCAAAAGATCAGCTCGAGAGAAATTCTTACATCAAGCTGTGATAACCCACCTCATTACAAGGAAGTCACATCAACAAGTGTAATCGTATTAACGAACTGCAACAACGATGCAGCTGCTACTGTGAGGGCGTGCGATGCGCTGCACTTTGTAGCACAACATATTGCCACGCTATGCTGTGTAGCACAGCGCTGCGCTACGCCACACAGTGCTGCGCTATGCGGTGTTGTGTGGTGTTGTGTGGTGCTGTGTGGTGCTGTGCCGCACGGCGCTGCAATGTCCTCACCATCTCGAAGATCCGGCGCAGTAGGAAGCGCTTGCGGATGCGTGACGTGCGCGGGAAGTTGAGCTCGTAGCAGAGCGTCGGGGCAAACACAAAGTAGTAGAGGTCTGCTCGTAGCACGCACGGCACACGCGGCACAGCACACGACACGTGATCTGGTGACAAATGATGCATGAAATACTGTGCGTTGGCCATGTCCATGCAGTGTTGGCCATACTGTGTTAGCTGTGCGGCGGATTGACCGTGCGCATTAGCTATGTTGTGTCAGCCATGCTGTCAGCTATGCTGTGCATTGGCCATGCTGTGCACCGTGTGCTAGCTGTTGGCGCCGCTGCACCTTTGTAGTTGAGGTTGTCGGGGTAATGTACGATCGCCACCTGTTTGGCCTCTCCGTTCACTTTGCCCACGGAGGAGGCTGTGGGAACATAAACACACGATCACCCCAAATACCACAAACACACAAACGGCAACAACCGTCATTCACTAGGTGGCGGTGACGTTGCCATGGTGCCTGTGTCAGGCTAGGTGCACTTTCAGGTCACGCAAAGTGTCGAAGGTCCGTTGACAGGTCTCAGGACAGACCCAGGTGCCATTGGCTGACTGAGATGACTGGCCGAGGCATTACCTGTGCTCCCTAATATGCCAATGCGCTGAGGTTTAGTTGCCCGGTGTTCCACTCGCTGTTGTGAGCAACCTGCTCCGCCCTTTGTTGGTATTTAAAGTTGACTGCCAACTGCCCAGTAGCAACCTTCACAAACCTACTCCACAGAGGTTGATAATGACAATGCTGGTACCAGTCGTCAGCAATTCTACTCTGCTTAATAGCCTTCTGAATTCTATCAGTCTATATATTATTCAACCCATGGTGCACCCGTTTAGCCCCCTCTATCTGACCAAACAAAAATCGCTGCACAACAGCACAAACGCACAATCACCACAAACAGAAGGGCACAAAGAGACACCAAGTGTTCTCATTATGATCTCACCATGATTACATCTGTTTACCTCAAACACCCTCACACAGTCTCAATGTTGCACTGTGTGCGATCCCAAATCAAGTTACTTTCACAACGATTCAGTATTAGGAGGTCTGGCTAATGCCAGTATGTTTCTTAGCGATGGGAGAAAAGTGGGGAACCTCAAGGAAACCCGAGCAGCGCAGGGGGAGAACACGCAAACTCTGCACAGAAATATGCCCGAAGCTGGGGTCAAACCGCCTCGGGCGGGGCCTTTTTCCTGTGAGGTGGCATGGACGTCACTGCTACACAGACAGCATGTCAGTAGCAATACGAGCGCCGCTTGCGGAGGAGTGACGGAAAGCGTGCATACTGGAGAGGGAGCGCGCCATGCGGCGTCCCGCGCCGCCGGGCTTGCCACGCTGCTCACGGGACCAGCGGTTGACGTCACGGTACGAGTAGAGCTTGAGGAAGATCACCGTGTAGACGGATAGCATGATGGCGGAGCAGACTGTAGGCAGTACGCACGGGTGTAACTGAGAAGCACTGGGTCAGGGATCGCACGTCTCGCTGAACCATCACATTTGCGTGTCACGTGGAAAGACACAACCCTTCTCTATGTGAGGAGGCGTGGATGTTGCAGCTGCATGGCTGCCCTACTATCATACAATCAGATGGGTTCACGGTGGAAGTGCGGTAGATCGCTGTTTTGCTCGACTGTGGGCGACGGTGAAAATTCAGTGATGCCCTCACTGCAGCTGCAGCTCATCATCGCCGATGATGAACACACAGGATGATCATTATAACTTCAATTATTTAGAAAATTCGGAATGCAAGAATTACTCTCAAGTGCTGCTCTTCACAGGAGAGCCATGTCGTGTCAAGCATTCCTCCTCTTTCCTTTGCCACGTTTTGCCTACATGTTTGAGGCATCGTCATCGGCCTGATCGAGCCATGAAAACTTACATCAATAAATGTGAATTGTTACATTGGCACAAAAAGTACTTATTTCCAAATTGAGCCACGTGGTGAGAATCCAAGCCACAGCGCTGAAAACAACATGCTACATATATTACGCAATAAAACCGTGCCCTCTCTTATCAACAGAATACCACAACATGACAAGATATGTCACAAACAATCTTGGGTGAAACACGTGCCAAATTCAATCCTCATAAAGAGTCAGTTATTTATATGTTGAGAAAATGAATAATTGCGTAACATATTTTAACAAGGATCTCTGAATAGGAGTGCGGCAGTGGCTGTGGTGGAGCAATAGCGGGTGCTCTTGCGTAAACGCGCTGGACAAATTCCAGGTGCATTATGATAGTTTTGAGCTCTTATGGTGACAACGCTCTGAAATCTCAGAACTCATTGGTGCTCCATCTCGTGTCACGGATCCCCGTCACAAGCTCAACAGTTCGTTTTGCATATCATCTAAACAGTTTCCACATCTCTCTTTCTCGTTTACACTCCGCACTCCTGACGCAGAACGTGGTGTTAGCGACATAAACACATACAGGTCACACACGCGCGCTTCGTTACCCGCACAGGCAAAACAACCCAATGCTGAATATATACCTGCAAATCACTCACTTAATAATAATAATTGCATTTCTAGAGCGCTTCTCATCCGGAGCGTCACAAAGCACTGCACAGAGCTGTAGAGAGAATGGCATATCAGCTACAGCAACGACGTATGAATGGCAAATCGACAACAATAACAAATTTTGTGTTTTTTGTTAGAAAGCTAAGTTGTGGAGAGAATGGCATGTCAGCAACAACAACATCATAGCAGTTTAATTGACAATCAAATAATGGCTATAATTTAGAGACGGGCATAAAATAAGCGATAAAAAGATTTTTAAACAAACGAAGGCATAACTAATCCCGAGCAGTGGCATTGCTCACTGCAACCATTCACCTCTTACTGTGTAAAACCTGCAAGGACCCTACCAAGAGTCTTGGGACTCAGGTCACGTTTGCTATGAATTCACTCGACCCCGCCATGGCAATGTAGAATTTCCACCACTGGTACAGGGGCCCCAATAGAAACGGCTGGTGCGAATTGCTTAGCTGGGCAGTGAAAGGCGATTTTTATATGTTAACAACGACGCAGCCTCACGAGTGGACCGGTAGCGTAATGCAATATAACGTAACGTCCGTAATAGGACAGCGAGTGGTGTCGAGAGTCTGGCTCGGGAGATAAACTCGTAAATATCTACACAGATGCGTGGTCATGAGGGTGGATGGTTTGTGCAGTGAGCAACGTAACCGGGCCTGATGCTAGGGTGGAGCAATGCACGCATCCTCCCCTGTGCTCCTTGCGTGTTTATGTCTCCGTGTGTCACCCTTTGGGTCCCTGTGTCCCCATGTACCCATATGCCCCGGTGTGCAAGTGTTAACATGTGTCCCCGTGTACGTGTCCCCATGTGCCCCATTTACATGTCCTCGTGTATGTGTCTATGTGGAGCGGTGGCTCAGCAGTTCGTGCGCGGGGCTACAAACCCGACGACCCGAATTTGGATAACGCTCACTGACAATATCAGTAACGAATTTCTGATTTGGACCTGAGCCCTCCCCCAGGTAGACTAAGCCTCAAATGAGTGCACAGTGCAGTGTGTAAAGATTGCCACAAGGGAGACAAAGGCGGTCGGGTGTGGTTCCGATCACCCACCTCATGGGCCGTGTTGGCCTTCAAAGGTGCTCACTAACAGCACTACACCCTACAGTCGGTTCAGGCTATATGGGGGATCTTTGCATTTTGTGTGCCCATGTCCCTATGTGTCCCTAGGTGTTTTCATGTGTCCCGCATACGTGTCTACGGATGAAAAAATTAAACCTAGGCTTGTGCTGAAGGCCTTTTGGGGGATATAGGTTTATGACATCTCCTTTCCAAACCCCATTTTACAGACCCAGGAGACTAAATACCCTCCCTCAGGGTTCCTCCAGAAACAACAAAAAACTGCTGCGTGTGGCCACGTGGATGTTTGATTGCTTGTTGTGGAGGAGAGACTGCCTCTCGTTTGTTTGGAACTAGACTGGTACCGCCTGGGCTTCTGAGGTATTAAGGAGGTCCAGTGGACTGGTTCTTGCTCCAGTCATCAGGAGGGGTGGACAGTCCTCCACTTGGAGCAGAAAATTGCAAGCAACAGGGAGTGGATCTTCTCCTCAATAAAAGAATGAAAGGGGTGTGGGAGGATAGTGGTAAGCTGTGGAAGCCTCCGAGTCTCAGGCCACTGTGGGTTTCCCTATAAATGGGAGATGAGGGATGGTGGTGGTGACTTACACCTGCACCACCAAAGAGGAACAAAAGTGGAGGAATGCAGGCAAGGCCGATTAATCACATGTCTCTATGGTGTGGCCCCGCCTTGCTCCCTGTCTGCCGGGCAGGGCTCCAGCCTCTCACGGCCCATGTGCAGAATTGAGCGGGTATAGATGCTGACTGACACTACCTGACGTTAGCCCACTACCTAACTACTCATCTGTTATCCATTCGCCACAGCAGCACTTCATCCATCACCACCTACACATGTGCTGCTCTCCTGAGCCTCTGCCCTGAATCACTTCCTACTATCCCCAACCTTCTTGCCATATACCGTCAGCTGATGATACACCGCTATCCTCGTTACATTCATCGGGATGCTGGTTACAAAGCAAGGAACTATACCTTTTGCAGCTCGGCGTTGTCTGCAACTGTAACCTACTTTGCCCTGCTCAATGGGTGCTCTCTGAACACCGAAAAAACCCCACTCATTGCTGAGATGATCTTGGACAAAAATCTGGACCTGCTCTGCCTAATAAAGTCCTGGCACCATCAGTATTGTTTTCTCACATTGAATCAGGCTCAATCGCGAGACAATGCACTCCATCAGAAGGCTCGTTTCCTTGGCCACGGTGGTAGCCTTGCAATTCTCAACTGTGTTACTGTCGACATCCAAATGATTCCATCGCCAACCTTCCATTCATTCGAGCATATGTCTCTGGATTGGAGGTCGGCTCAACCTGTGAAGTTGCTGCTGCTCTACTGCCCACCTGGAGCATCCACTTATTTTTTCAATGAACTGTATGAACTGTTTTCTAAGCTGTGCTCCACTTCTGAAAGGATCCTAATACTTGGCGATTTCAACATCCATTGTGACACTCTAAAGAGCCCCCGTGCAAGGGATCTCATGGCCGCTTTAAACTCATTTGGCTTTTTTTAACACGTGACATATGCCATTCACAGATGTGGCCATACTCTGGACTTGGGTTTGCTCAAGGGGCATATCTGTAATCAATCTGTCCACCATTGATCCTGGTCTGTCTGATCATTCCGCTGTGTGGTTTGATCTTCGGGTACTGACACCCATTTCCATCAACAAGCACCAAATCTAATTCTGAAATCTTAACACCATCACTACAGACGTATTCACCACTGCAATCAACAGTCCATCACTCTCTGCCTCAGCTTATTTTGTCCCTGACGTGATAGTTTAAACTTACAACAGCCTGCAATCAAGCAAACTGCATGATTTGGCCCCATTAAAAGCATGCTGCATCTCAGGTGGAAAACCATCCCGCTGGTATATTGCTGAACTCCGGGACCTCAGGGCGAATGCATGCAGGGCCGAATGGACTTGGAGAAAATCTGGTCTCACCGTTCACACTTAAACCTTTAAGGATCAGCTCAACTGCTACCGGAAGGCACTTGACTGTTCCCATCATCTTCTTCTAGGTACCATATCCTACAGGATGTTGGTGACAATGGTCTTTCACAAATCTCTGCTCTCTGAACTTCTAAGAATGTCAATTGTTGATATGTTCATCCGTATCAAGACTCGACAAAAATCAAATCTCTGTCATCCACGATCTATTTTGCTTTCAAGTTTTCCAGTTACAACCAGATATTTAATTTCCTCTTCCCTCATAATATGCCTGAGAAACTTCAACTGTCTCCTCATGTAATTCAACATTTCTTTCTACATCCCATTCGTGACAAAATTTCTTCATTTGAGGTGTGACGCACCTAAGATACCTTTGAGATGCATCTAAAGAACCGCATTTCAGTTGTTTGAATTCTCTTTTCTATACTTAGTGACATTATGTACGGTGTCCTTGAGTGCCCAGAAAGGCGCCTTAAATAAAATGTATTATTATTATTATTATTGTCCAACATTCTGATGCATACGTGAAAACTGGTATAATGTAACAATCGAGAACTCTTTGTTTCATCCCCATAGAAATGTTATTATTTATCAGCATCTTTTTTATTTTGAAAAGGTTATCTCTGTAATGATGCAGGTTTTCACGGCTCGATGCATGATGATTGCTTCGAAAAGCTGCTGTCTCGGGACTGCCGCGTCGATGGCTCCCTCTCCTCGCCTCGCAACGTTTCGCCTCACACGTTAGAGGCATCCTCCTTAAAGGAACAGCTCAACCACTACTGGAAGGCACTTGACTGTGCCCATACCAACCACTTTTCCAGCATTCTGGCAGATACCTGCAACAAGTCCAAGATTCTTTTCTCGAAAATTGATATTGGCTCCTTCGTCCAACCACTCACCTTCACCTCTCTTCACGAATAAAGATCAGGCAAATCAATTGATTCAGTTTTTCTCAGAAAAAAACGAAGCCCACCGTATTTCTACCAGGCTGCAACACCTCAATAAATGTCCCTCCACCTACCTTGATCTCAAAACTCCTGAAATATTCTGAGTTAACGGAATTCGATGGATCTTCATTAATTACCAGATCTCGGCCCACAAATTGCTCCCTGGACCCTTTCCCATCCAAAATCATCTGGGCAAATTACAAATCCCTGCAACTCCAGAGACACGTGATTAACAATGACCTCGATCCCTTCCAAATCTGGGTTCGGATTCGGCCATACTACTGAAACTGCTCTGGTCAAAGTTGTTAATAACCTACTCGTTGCTGCTGATGAAGGCTTGCCAAGTATTCTTGTCCTCCTGGACCTGAGTGCTGTCTTCGATACCGTTGACCATACGATATAACTTAAGCAACTGGAGGGTATAGGGGTCTCTGGCAGTGCCCTGCACTGGCTGAACTCCTACCTCTCTGACCAGAAACAGTTTGTCAGCCTTGGAAGCCAAAACTCAGTGATCCATCCTGTTTTGTCTAGAGTTCCTCAGGGTTCAGTTCTTGGCCAACTCCTCTTCAGAATCTACACACAACCACTTGGACATATTCTGATCAACCACAATCTCAGCTACCATTGCTATGCCAATAGCATCCAAATCTATATCCACAAAAAAAGCCATCCATCAATGCATCTGGTCTTTTCATGTCATCCTCACTGTTAACTGTGAAGGCGTGGCTCAATTCAATTTTCCTGAAACTAATTGGCGACAAAACAGAAGTTTTGCTTATCAGAACCCTGCACCAATTGTCCAAGGCTGAACCTATCCAATTGATGCTTGATGACCAGACCACTGAAGTTGCTAAGGAAGTCCGGAGTGTAGGTGTGACTAGATTCCTCACTCAGCTTCGAGACACAAATAAACAAAGTGACAAAGGTAGCCTATTTCCATCTCAGAAATATAGCCAGACTGCGCAACATCCTGTCACCCTCTGATGCTTAGAAGCTAATACACATCTTTATCTCTTAACGAATCGATTACTACAATGCACTGCTCCCTGCCACCCCTGCCTACCGCATCAATCGTCTCCATCGTGTGCAGAATGCGGTTGCTAGAGTCCTCGCTTGCACATCTATCCACGATGCCCAGTTCTGATTGTCTCTTCACTGGTTGCCGGTTAAATACAGGATTGAATTCAAGATCTTCCTCCTCATCTAGAAGGTTCTCACTGGTACTGCTCCAACATACATCTGTGACCTACTTCAACATGACAACTCTCCATCCTCCAATACAGGCTTGCTGCATGTACCCAGGTCGCACCTCCATTCGATGGGTGACAGAGCCTTTTTGCGCGCTGCTCCCAGATTCTGGAATGCCCTTCTATTGGAAATTCGATCAGCTGAGTCCATGGGCATTTTCAAATCACGTATTAAGACTCATTTGTTCCGTAAGGCTTTCAAATCCCCTGGCACGGACTGTTAATGCTGCTCACTCTTGTCGTGCTGGGATGATGGCTCGCTGCCAACCTGCGCCTGCCTGGGAACATTTATTCCTTGTTTGTTTGTTGAACAATTATTTTTTATCACTTATTTTATGTCCTTCGATAAATTATTGCCATTATTTGACTTTCAGTTGAACTGTCCTGATGTCGTTTTTGTTGATATGCTGTTTTCTCCACAGCTCTGTGTAGTGCTTTGTGACCCTCGGGTGAAAAGCACTCTGGAAATGCAATTATTATTATTATCCATCCATCCATCTTCATGCCGCTTTATCCGATGCCGGGTCGCGGGGGCAGCAGTCTAAGCAGCGATGCCCAGACTTCCTTCACCCCAGACACTTCCTCC
>JAZEWT010000022.1:10102259-10121361 GCA_036362905.1 Mordacia mordax
CCTGTTTGCCATGGGAGACCCTACCAGGGGCGTAAAGCCCCCGACAACATAGCTCCTGGGATCATTCGGGCACACAAACCCCTCCACCACTCTAAGGTTGCTGTTCAAGGAGGGGTATTATTATTATAATGATCAAATTTTATTATCCAGTATCTGATAGTCATATTATGGTTTTTAATCTTTCTTTTGTCCTCCATTAATCCAGGATTTCCTCCATTATCCATTTCTGTTTCCTTCGTTGTGCTTTTACTTGTATAACCTATTTGGCTTTTTCAACCAATGCGTCTTTAAACATTTCTCATTTAAACATATTTTCCTCCTATTCAAGTACTTTAAATGGTTCTTTAACTGCTCTTAGGTATTTTCCTCTATTCATATGGTTTTCCATTAGAACTTTATAATCGAACTTCTTTGTAATTTTGGTTGTTCACATTTTTTGAGCGTTACCTTGATTGTGCAAACTGTAGGTACATGGTCACTTTTACAATCAGTCCTTGGGTATTATTTTGATTGTTGAATTGCATTCCTGAATCATTTATTGATAATAATATAATCAATTTGATTTCTAAAATTATCTCCAGGGATTTTCCAAGTGTACCTTCCTCTCAGATGGTGCTCAAATCATACGTTCGTAATAATATGATAATTCTTATCACACCAATCATTCCATTTCTATCCTCGCTCATTTTTCTCCAAAAGGCCATGAGGTCCAACAATATTATTTATTCGTTCACGTCCAACTTTTATCATTTAGATCACCCATCACTATCACTACTTCTTGTGGTTTACACAGCTTCTTTGCTTTATCAAGATCTTCATAGAAATACTCCATATCTGCTTCTTCATTTTCTGCTGTCAGTGCTTAAACTTGTATCACTACAACAATGAATGGTTTAGTATTCATTTTCACAAGCATAACTTACACAAAACCCATGTAGACACTTTGAGATTTCGTTATCTAATATTAATCCAACACCTCTTTCGTGCCTCTGACCTTGTGAAAAAATAATTTTCACATTTCCTGATACAATCGTTGCCTCATCCTTCCAATGCATTTCACACATACCTATAATATTGATATTTTGTCTCTTTATATCCTGTTTTACATTGTCCAAATTTCCGATTTGATTTAGAGTTCTTGCGTTCTATGTTGCTATTCTAAGTGTTTTTTCTTTGTGCAATCAGTCGCACGATGACGGTCCGGTGTCACCTGTCGAATGTGACTATCCTTACTGGGCGAGGTGGCCACACGATTTAAAGTGCAGTCCCCCTTCACGCTGGTGTGGTTTATGGTAATTTATGTCTTACCATTGTTCATCATAGCAGAAATTTGCAGTATGTTGCCACTTCTTTCTACACGTTGCAGTTCTTCGCTAACCGAAGCAGGTCTCCTCTGCCGCTGGCCCAGTAGCACTGGGCATCCACGAGACGAGATGATCCACTATCCTGCGCTCCCAAAGGCTTCAACCGTAACCCTGGTCAGAGAGGCTAATGGGTGCTCTGCCTTGCCCAGGAGCAACCCAGAGACAACAGTAACTGGAGGGTATTTGTCTAATACCCTGACAGGTGGTGCTGCCTGACGATGGGATGTAGTTTAACGTCATGCCCAGGACCAACTGCACTCATACCAACCACTTTTCCAGCAGTCTGGCTGATATCTGCGACAAGCCCAAGGTAATGTCTCGACCATTTATTGGCTCCTTTGTCCAACCAGTCACTCACCCTCACCTCTCTTCAATAGTATAGTTCGGGCAGATCAGTTAATTCAGTTTTTCTCAGAAAAAAACAAAGCCCACCGTATCACTACCCAGCTTCAACCACCAACCAATTGCTCGATTGCAACATCCCTGATAATTATCATCCAATCTCAAATCTACCATTCCTGTCTAAGGTCCTTTAACGTGCTGTAGCCGCGCAACTCCAGAAACACGTTTTTAACAATAACCTCCTTGATCCGTTCCAAACTGTGCTCAGATTCGGCCATAGTATTGAAACTACTCTGGTCAAAGTAGTTAATAACCTACTCATCGCTGCTGATGAAGGCTTGCCAAGTATTCTTTCCTAAAACTAAATTACGACAAAATAGAAGTTTTGCTTCCACACACCAATTGTCCAAAGTTGAACCTATCTGACGGATGCTTGACGAGCAGACCATTAAAGTTTCTAAGGCAGTCTAGAGTCTAGGTGTGACTGGATTCCTCACTCAGCTTCCAACCACAAATTAACAAGGTGATGAAGGTAGTTTATTTCCATCTCAGAAATATAGCCAGACTGTGCAAAATCCTGTCACCCTCCGATGCTAAGAAGCTAATACACATCTTCATCTCTTCACAAATCGATTACTGCAATGCTGGTATCCCTACCTACCTGATCGTCTACAACGTGTACAAAATGTGGCTGCTAGAGTCCTCACTCACACACCCGTCCACGGTCACATATCCCCAATACGCATATCTCTCCACTGGCTACCGGTTAAATACAGGATCGATTTCAAGATCTTCCTTCTCACCTACAAAACTTTCACTGGCGCTGCTCCGACATACATCCATGACCTACTTCAGGCACACTCAACACAACAATTTCGATGCCCAATACGGGCTTGCTGCATGTGCCCAGTTTGCACCTCCATTCGATGGGTGACAGAGCCTTCTCGCGCACTACTCCCAGACTCTGGAATGCCCTTCCATTGGAGATTAGGTCAGCCGAGTCCCTGGGCATCTTCAAATCTCATCTCAAGACTCACTTATTACGTAAGGCTTTCAAGTGCTCTTGCTAGGACTATTGATGCGGCTCTGTGTTGTCGTGTCGGGATGATGGCTCGCTGCCAACCTGCACCTGATCGTAACACTTATTCCTTCCGTTTCTATTGTTTAACAATTATTTGTATCACTCATTTTATGCCCTTCTCTAAACTATAACCATTATTTGACTGTTAATTAAACTGCTCTGATGTTTGTTGTGTTGCTGACATGCCATAACACAAAAAAAACAAATTTTTTAAAATTCTTGTTGATTTGCCGTTCGTATGTCATTGCTGTTTCTGATGTGCCGTTCTCTCCACAGCTCTGTGCAGGGCTTTGTGACCCTCGAGTGAAAAGCGCTCTATAAGTGCAATTATTATTGTTATTAACCAACCTGTCCTGGGCCTCCCCTGAGTCGACTCAGCCTTAAAAGCAAGTATGTGCCACAAAGAAACATCAGCATTAGAGATACAAAGGCAACCAGACGTGGTGCTGGCCACCCACCCCTTTGGCTCGCCATGCCCGTCTTCATAGGCACTACTGGCTAACAGGTCTGGCTCCACAGCCCATGTGAGCTGTGCTGGGGTATGTGTGTTTGTGTGTGCGAGCAGGGGGATCACGAACGCTGCGTACTGGGATTCATGGAGGAGACGAGCAGCGTGACGACCACAGGAAGCGTGAGCTCCGTCAGTAGGTTCAGCCAGTGCAGCCAGTGGCCCAGCCACTCTCCCACAATGCCCTGAGTGATAGGGGGCATCGTCACACAGCAAAGCAGTCACAGTGTCTGTGTTTCTCGTGTATTGCGGGCCTCAACATTGCCACACCGCACTCCCGTACGGATCCATGACCTGAGTCGTTACTTAACATGATTTATAGACGGTTTCCTATTGCACGTGCACACATGTGGACGTGTCTCCCTTCCAAATGAGAAGAAGGGTTCACAATACAGGTACTGGAGTGGCGGAGTGGCAGAGCGGCAGCGTAGTGGTAGCGGGCCTCACAGCATGAGGGTCCTGGGTTCGATCCCTGCCTTGTGTGCATTTCTTTGTGGCATTTGTATATTTTCCCTGTTCAGCTTGGGTGTCCTTCCAAGTTCTCCAATTTTCAAACAAAATAGCTAAACAAATGTTACTGCCAATGACCAAACATCACAATGCAAAAAAGTGACTTGAAAATTATTCAATTGGGAATACACACAGCAGTGCCATTTAGCCCCTACTTTGAAATTTTGGCTGGATCCTCCTGAAACTATTTGAGACTCTGTGAGGCTTTCCCAAAAAAATGAGTGGAATACTAAATAGCTCACAAAACATAAAGCAGATAGTGAGTTCACAACTAACGCTGTACGTACCGAGGCGAGGAGCTTCTCGATGAAGAACGTGGCCATTATGAACAGGTTTGATACTGCAAAGACACAAAGGAGACTGGATATAGCAGTTCACTGATAGGCAAACTAGTCAAACACGGGGATTTGGGGCTCTGACATTGCTTACAGGGAGTGTGTTTCCTGCACACTGCAGAGGTCCACGATGGAAACCAACAGGCCACTCTGGTTAACATTGTGGGTGCATAATTAAAACACACACTCCATCTGCTTCACAGCAGATGCCATTCCAAAACCGTTGATCATAGTGTGCTAGTGCCAACGTCCGAATTTTAAATGATTTGTGATTTACACAACCGAGATGACACGCAGCAGTATCCCCTCGACCGGGAAACCACCGCAGATCATCTGTGAAACATAGTGACTTTGCAAAAGCCTTGCACTACAAGCAGTGGTGAATTTGAGCGGAAATCCTCGGAAATTGCATTCGCAGAGAGAATATTCTTGAGGGAATATATTAGGCTTTTATTTTCTTAAATGTGGATGGTTATTTTACATCTCAGATGTCACAAAAACGGAGGAAATGCATTCTCATTGACTCATTTTCTGAGAGAGAACCCCGAGACCCCACGCTCTCAATGAAATACGCATCCAAGTGCATTCCCACAGTAAACATTTTGCAATTCCACCCCTGGATAAAATAATGGCATAAAATCTCACATGTATGTTGATATGATTGCACGTGTTTATCCAGAAAAGACTCAACACTCTTTACCAGGAGAGTTCTGGCATGGTTTTGTTATCTATGCTATGCATAATAATGCATAATCTAATTGAGGCATTTGTTGCAACATTTTCAAGTTTGAATCCTGACACAGAACACACACTGCCCGAATCTTTTCGGATTAGCTCACGGGGTCACGGCCACTGTGAAGTCGATGGTGCATAATAGTATATTACCAGTAACACACCCACAGTCATAACCAGGATTACCCCTGGATGCGAACCGTTAACCTCTCTAATAAGCAGTGAGTGGCCCCATGAAGCCACATCACCGCACACCATGTTACAGGCAGTTGTCCTCTGGGTCACGAGGCAGTTCTGCTCTTGAGATCCGTTTGTAAGTAAATTTATTCATACGTAAGAAGACAATATAGTATATTTAATTTACACTGTATTGTATACAAAGCAGTAATGCAATCGATGATTTTAGGATTTGGACATTATTTCTACCATTGTAGATATGTATAGTACATAAAACCTAATGTCAGAACACAATATGTAATGTTATAATGTATATTGCATGCAGTATACTGTTAACTGCAGTTATCGCTTACAGGAGCTCGTTTGCAAGTACAAGCGTTGGTACGTCGGATGTTTGTAAGTTGATTACTGCCTGCAGCATGACTGAGGGCACTGACAGCCACCGAGTGGGTATCTCCCTTACCGATGACCAGACAGGTGGCCGGCCAGCTGTACGGATCGCTCAGAAACAGTGAAACGATCTGAATCGGGTCAACGAGAATTCCATATCTGTAAACACACACACAACAACCACCATTTGCCATTAAGTGGTGGCGATGACACAGCATCACTTGTGCCAAGCTAGATGCACTTAGAGGTCATGTGAAGTGTTGAAATTTCACTGGCAGGAGATCACAGGACACACCAAGTCGATCATAAAATCAAGGCTCTATCATATTTGTTGTTAAAAGGTTCTACTGCAGGTCAGAGGATATAACTGCTTTCAGACCCCCCTACAAAAAAAAAATGTATTATCTTAGCAAATGCTATTGTGAACTATACTTCAAGTCTATGATTGATGATAATGATGTTCAAATATTTAACAAAATATCCTCTTTAATGAATGGGCCAAGACTTGCATGCATTGTTGGGCTGTACATCCTAGGACGGCAGGTCTAACCTGATCAGTGCACAGTGCCAATCATAGGGTGGTGTTATTAATGCTGTCTATATTCATTAATATTCTTAATATTATTTTGACAATAATCATGCAATGCTATTAATCTCTCTTGACTATTTACTAATGAGAACGGATTTGCAAGTGAGCAGTGTTGACCACTACAAAGCTCTCTCTTAGCTCATGGTTGCCTCAAAATCCTCACTTCAAGAGAACCACTTCACGCTTTACCTTCAACCCAGATTCTGCTGTGCCCACAACTGTGCGAGTCACTGTGCGCACTAATCTGTAGTACGGGTGCCCCGGACAGCAGATCAGGATACGACCTACCCACAATGCCACTGCCTTCTACATAGAACGGGCAGTGAACGCAACGTCTGTAATTTTCATACACTCTCCATGTATCACACACATACACATGAAGACAAACATCTCCCGTATCGACTTAAAAGGCTGTAGGGTTCAGTGCCGTTAGCGAGCACCTAAGAACGCTGACAGAGCACATGAGGGGGTGGGTGGCCAGCATCATGCCCCGCCGCTTTTTTCTCCTGAGTGGCAATGTTTACACACTGCACCAGGTACTCATTTGAGGTAGTCAACCTAGGAGAGGCCCAGAAAAGTTAAAAAAAATGTCATTGGTTTTGGCCATGAGCGGGATTCAAACTGATTTGTATCCCAGCATGCGAAACACTGAGATATCGTTCCGAAACACACACACACACGCTAACTCCAAAGGTCACACACATAATCAAATAACTCAAATTGTACTGATGTAGATTTGTCATGGCTCGATGAATGAGAATGGCTCTCCATAGCTGTACTTTCAGGATAGCCATCTGGAGTCATTATCTCCCCATTGTGACATTTCACCTCCGATACTGGAAGAATCTGCAGACTGATAACTGGAGGTGCCATAGACTTTTATTCATTTATATTTTGAGGTTTCACACGTTTGAGATGGTTGTGGTGCCGTGTTCCTAGTGAGGCTGCTACGTGGCGGCAGCGAGACAGTGTGAGTAGCGTCCAGCATCGCTCCACGTCCCGCATCTACCGCGATCCGTGTCCAGTAGTCTTTGTTCATTTTTGTTTGTGTCGCATTCTCGATCATACAAATCGTCACTGTGTAGCCCCTAATATGTCCCATAAAACAAAAGCGAGTGCCAGTGTATCTAGTGAAACATAAAAATGGTATTCGCAATGTTTGAGAGTCATCCCTGTGTTTGGAATGTATCCCATGAGCGAAGGTTGAGGGCCTCCCTTGTTGCATTCTGAGCGTTTTCCGGAGCAAAGGGTCTTACTTCATGAGATTCTCAAGGAAGAGCCGCGCATTTCCCAGCACCTGGAAGGGTCGAAACAGGGGGAATGACACACCGGCCAATATAGCACCGCAGGGAGGTTGTCACCCCACACAAAGCACACAATAATTATGCTATCCTGTAATGGTACAGCCATGAGCCGTTATAATGAAAAATGCATACATCATATTCATCATTGGCCCAGATAAACTGTAATAACAAATCTTATCTCATCTCATGATCTGAAACCGCTTAATCCTATATAGGGTCACGGTGAGCCGGAGCTTATCCCGGAAACACGGCGTAAGGCAGGAATACACCCGACGACGGGACGCCAGTCCATCGCCGGGCACTGCGGGACAATTTTAGTCTGCGAGCCAATCAACCTATCCAGGAGCATGCTTTTGGACTGTGGGAGGAAACCAGAGTACCTGGCGAAAACCCACGCGGACACGGGGAGAGCATGCAAACTCCACACAGAAAGGCACCCGAGCCGAGAGATTCGAACCCGGGACCTTCTTGCTGTGAGGCGTCAGCGCTAACCACTGGGCCAGTGCGCCGCCCGTAATAACAAATACCTCGTTAATTATGGTGAATGTCTATTTGGCGATGGCAGATTGGCAACGCAATCGTAACATCCGCGCCTCCTCACAGAAAAAAAGCTCCTGTCAGAGATGGTTTCATTCCCGACTCGGGTGCCTTTACGCATGGAATTTGTGTGTTATCCCCATGGGTTTTTGGTTTCCTTCCATAACACAAAAAAAACACATACAAGATGACTGAGCGGCATACGCAATTAAGGTCTAAGTTAATGGTGAAGTAACAAATTTTATCGAAATTATGCTTCCCAATAACAGCTCTTGGACATGGAAAGAATAATGATTCCATTTTATTTATTAACGAAGACACTAAAATTTAAGTAATAATAATAATTGCACTTTTCACCCGAGGGTCACAAAGCACTGCACAGAGCTGCGGAGAGAATAGCATGTCAGCAACGACAACAACATATGAACGGCAAATTTAAACAATAACGCTTTTTTGTTTGTTTTTGTTACAAATCTTGAGCTGTAGAGCGAACAGCTTGTCAACAATAACAACATTAGAGCAGTTGAATTGACAATCAAATAATGTAATGATGTAGGTTATCACGGCTCAATGCACTACACTTGAGGATGCCTCTAACATGTGAGGCGAAACGTCGCAAGGTGGGGAGAGGAAGCGAACGACGGGCTGTCCCAAAAGAGCAGCTTTTTGAAGCAATCATCAGTCAAATAATGGTTATAATTCACAGGACATAAAATAAGCAATAAAAAAAATTGTTCAACAAACGAATAAAGGAATAAGTGTTCCTGAGCAGGCGCAGGCCAGCAGCGAGCCATCATTCCAGCAGGACAACATTGAGATGCAGCAATAGTCCTCGCCAGAGTACTTGAAAAGCATTTTGGAACAAGTGAGTCTTGAGAGAAGATTTGAAGATGCCCAGGGATTCAGCTGAATCTCCAATGGAAGGGCATTACAAAATGTTTTGGAACAGCGTGCGAGAAGGCTCTGTCAACCCATCGAATGGAGGTGCGATATGGGCACATGCAGCAAGCCCGTATTGGAGGACCGAAGTTGTCGTGTTGAGGAGCGTGCCTGAAGTAGATCAGGGATGTATGTCGGAGCAATGCCAGCGAGAGCCTTGTAGGTGAGAAGGAGGATTTTGAATTCAATCCTATATTTAACCGGTAGCCAGTGGAGAGACACCAGTACTAGGGATATGTGGTCATGGATGGGTGTGCGAGTGAGGACTCTAGCAGCTGCATTCTGCACACGTTGTAGACGATTGATCAGGTAGGCAGGGATGCCAGGGAGTAGTACATTGCAATAGTCGATTTGTGTATTAGCTTTTCAGAATCGGAGGGTAACAGGATGTTGCAGAGTCTGGCTATGTTTCTGAGATGGCAATAGGCTACCTTTGTCACCTTGTTGATATGTGTCTCAAAGGTGAGTGAGGAATCAAGAGTCACTCACAGACTCTGGACTGCCTTAGCAACTTCAATGGTCAGGCCGTCAAGCATCAATTGGATGGGTTCAGCCCAGGACAGTTGTTGGAGGGTACCGACAAGCAAAACTTCCGTTTTGTCGCCATTTAGTTTTAGGGAATTTTAATTGAGCCAGGCCTTCTCAGTTGACAGTGAGGACAAGATATTGGAGTGTAAAGGTTGCTGCAATAATAGTAGCCACATTAATAGTAGGACTATTATTGATAGTGGTGGAATTTATTGGGAACGTATGGAAACGCCATTCCCAGTCTGAACATCTCAGATGGAACATAATTAAGCTTTCCTGGTCTTAAATGTGGATAGTTATTATACATCTCACAAGCAAAGAAATGCAGGAAATGTGTTCTTAAACTCAAATAATCTGGGGGAAGACCATTAGACAACCACTCTGAAGGGGACGTTAATATTTTCAGTGAATATTTTCAAGTTTGAGCACTGATTATTCATGGTAAAAATTAGCAACGGCAGAATGCAGATCTATAAGTAAGGGTGAATACGTTAAGTCTTCACAAGTCACGTCGAAAAGGTTGCTGAGCTAGCAGAATCAACACGTTAATGCCGGGCCATGTAAGACGCGCAAGAGAAACAGCAGGATAGTCAAGCCGCCACGCAGTGTTGCCTGCATCACAACCGTGCTCGTTCTGACCCTGGTTCCATCGGACCGTCGCAAGCCCAAATGTCGCACGACCTGTCGCTTCCTCCGACCGTCGCAGGCCTCGACCGTCACTCCTTCTGACTGTTGTGCACCCTGACCATCGCCCTTACCAGCATGATGACACACCAGTTGACGATGCCTCTGTAGTTGCTGAAGCCACTGGATGAACTCAGGAGGGAGTCCTGCACACGGTGGCACCTGCAATGCAGAGTGGTGGAGAACACGTGAGGAGCGGAGAGTAGAGGGGAGAAGAGGTCCATCCATCCATCCATCTTCATCCGCTTTATCCGATGCCGGGTCGCGGGGGCAGCAGTCTAAGCAGCGATGCCCAGACTTCCTTCACCCCAGACACTTCCTCCAGCTCTTCCGGGGGGACCCCAAGGCGTTCCCAGGCCAGCTGAGAGACATAGTCTCTCCAGCGTGTCCTGGGTCTTCCCCGGGGAGAAGAGGTATTATTATGTAAATAATGACACACCTGTTTTCCCATTATCCATGAGGAATCCATTCCAGAAACCTTCACAGAACGCATTATTCGCGATAATTGTGGTGGTGTGTTCCTGGTAAGGTTGCTGCATGGCCACAACACGACAGAGGAACCAGTATGAGTGGCATCCAGCATTGCTCTGCATCCTGCATCCTGCATCTACCACCTTATAGACTTCTTTAGCCATTAGTCCCCTCACCGTCCTCATTGTACATCTCACCATGGATAGGCCCTAAAATAAACGCGAGTAAAAGTGCTTCCAGTGAAACATAAACATGGTATTCTTGGAATTCGTGCCCGTTTCTGGAACGTATCCCACTACACAAAAGTTTATTGTACTTACACGAGACCACACAGGGCCGGCTCGGGGCCGCCTGAGCCCACCCCAGATGCCAATGGCCCCCATGCCAACCTTTGCCACCCTACTTGACTTCGCCTAGATTGCCGCTTGCCACAGATGCCCGCGTGCTATCTCCCTGGGAGCTGACTCAGTGATTTCAGATATGCACGATGAGATGATCCATGCCCGTGGTTCCAGCCAGACGTCTTATGGCAACCCCAGCCCACTGACCCACTGACCGCCCACGCACCCACTGATTCGTCCACTCACCTCCTGACCTGCCAACTCAACAAATGACCTGCCCACTCACCCAGTGACCCTGCCACGCACCCACTGACCCCACCACTCACCTACTCATCCCTATTGTCTTTCGTAACCTGAACAATTGTCGCATTTCATGCATTCCTAGCTACATTCGAGCGTGGGCACCAACATGCGTGGGCACCCACACGCACGGGGGGTACCTACACACATGGGGTACCCCCACCCACACGGGGGCACCCAGAATGCATGGGCACACACAAACGTGGTCTCTTTGCAAGGTACACGGGGGCGAGATTCTCCTGGGTAAATCAGCGCAATATTAGTAACTGTGCAGTGTTGTGGTGTGCTGTGGTGTACTGTAGTCTCTCAAACCGCAGCTCTGCTCCCACCTCAATGCGACCACGCAGAGCCCCTCGTACACAGGGTGGAGCAATCACTGATTTGAGTGAAGCGGAAAATCCTGTTCTGATGCAAGAAAACACTGTTCTGATGCAAGAAGATCCTGTTCTGAGCGCTGAAACTCTGCTCTGAAAACTCCACGCTGAGCAGAACCCGATTCCCCTCCCATTCACCACTGCCGTCCGGTAATTCATGTCGGATCGTGTGTGGCCTCGACTCATTGGCCAACCGCGTAATACTGCGCCGACATGCCAGTGGCACGTGAATTGAAAACACGCGTGGCCGAGTGACGTTGAATGCACGCACAAAGGATCCAGGCCGCATTGCTCGTGGTCACATTGTTTAAATTGAGAATTGCTCTCCATAGCTCTTTCGAGACAACGACATCGTTGAACACCCAATGACGCCTGCAATTTGGGAGGCGAGGCAGTACGGGAGAGAGAGAATAAAAGCCTGACACCTGCGTGGCAACTGAATCAATGGAGCAAGTTTCCAAAAGTTTCCTACACTAAAGGAAAACAATAAAAAACTCAACTTACATTCATAACGTTCCAAGTATATTGGTTCAATGTTTAAGGTAATCGTTCAAAGAGATTACTGAAGAGGCGCAGAGAGGAAAGCGCAGACAGGAGGGGAGGGGGGAGGTAGCCATGCAGTTAACTGGCACCAAGATTTTCGAGATACTGCGGCCTCCACGTTAAAATGTAATCGGTCAATGAATGAGTGTTTTTTTTAGCAATGGGAGGAAACCCATTCACAACAGAGGGCGAACACACAAACGCTGCACAGAAGAGAGCACAAGTTGGGAATCGAACCTTCCCTCTGTACGTGTCCTACCAATGCTCCCAGTGCAGATACCTTGAGTCACGGACGTTTCCACTGCACCCTGCATTTGTCTACCAAGCCATAGCATAAATAAGGTCACCACAGCCAATAAGCAAATCGCCTGTGGTGAGGCAAAGTGTGAGTACAACCATCGCTCCCTACTAATATTCTCCTGGCAATGATGACCGGTTTTCACTTTCGAAAGAGATAACCAATTCCCAAAACGGCTGGCAGTTTTACAGTCGTACATATAATATCCCAGGGCGGCGCGGTGGCGCAGTGGTTAGCGCTGACGCCTCACAGCAAGAAGGTCCCGGGTTCGAGTCTCTCGGCTCCGGTGCCTTTCTGTGTGGAGTTTGCATGCTCTCCCCGTGTCCGCGTGGGTTTTCGCCGGGTACTCCGGTTTCCTCCCACAGTCCAAAAGCATGCTCCTGGATAGGTTGATTGGCTCGCAGACTAAAATTGTCCCGCAATGCCCGGCGATGGACCGGCGTCCCGTCGTCGGGTGTATTCCTGCCTTACGCCCTGTGTTTCCGGGATAGGCTCCGGCTTCACCGTGACCCTATATAGGATTAAGCGGTTTCAGATAATGAGATGAGATGAGATATAATATCCCTAATTTCTTAACAAAAAAACATGGTTTAAGCATCGACCAGTCACAACACAACAGAAATTAACTGGTTTGAGCCGTCAAGGGACAATGTGAGATGGTCCAGCGGAGGACTCACCGCATTTTGTAGAGGTCCGCGATATGAATCCGGTGGGGTGTACTGGTTATCACTGCGGGTGTACTCATTGTAAAATACCACTTGCTTCACAGAGGATGGTAAAGATACCTCAACGTCATTCAGGAGGGGCCATGGTGTGTTGGCATCAATGTACTCCGTGCAGCATACAGTATAAATATGTTCGGACTTTGGATATTACTAACTGTACACATCTCAAAGAGTACAGTTGCCAAATCCTGAAAGCATCTAGTGCATTACTGCTTCGAATACAGTACAGTAAAACATTATTGTGTTTTGACTTCCAAAGTAATCAGCTAACGAATGGAACTAAGGAAAGGAACTCGGTCGTAAAACGGGGACACAATTATGTTCACACCATATTCAAACAAATAAAAGAACAAAAATACAGTCTGTGGAATATGAACCATCATCGTTTATAAGATTACAACAGGTGTTAAGATCTTAACACCTGCATAATCGCCAGATACGGTAAAACCTGTTGTAATCTTATATATGTATACTAGCAAATAAGTACCCATAGCGTTAACAGCCCCACCTAAGCTATAAAGCATTGATACTGCATTGTCCTGAGCTGACTGCCTTTTGGCAACGACTGACACCGGCAAATAGGCTCAAAAGGAAGCCACTGCCAGGTGAAGGTCGGTCAGTTGAAGGACAATGCATAGGTTATCAAAGCTACCTGTTTGCATACTTTGCCACGAGTATGTGTGGCTTTTGTAAACTGGACGCATTGTAAAATGTGTCTGTTGTGGTGTTTGGGATCTTAAGACCTGCATAATCGCCAGATACGGTAAAACCTCTTGTAATCTTATATATGTATACTGGCAAAAAAGTACCCTTAGCATCATCATTTAACTCTTTTTTCCTCAGTCCCCAAAAGAGGGTTTTACCCTGAAACGTGATGAATGGGATTGAACAACAATCTGTCAAATAATAACAATATCCTCAAGTCAACCCATGGCATATTGTGCTGTTGATCCATTAGAGGTTTTTGGATGAGGCCATGTACAGATATAACAAAATCTGTGTTTTCAAGACCCTCCACCACCCGACAGAGATGAAGAAATTACACCTGACTTCGACCAGCGTTTCGCCTCACTACCACAGAGTGCACTGCTGTAACATCACTCGCCAGACAACGCAATAACAGCGACTCACAGTACAAATTCCACATCGTCTGTGATTACGAAATGCAATAATTTCAGATACAGCAGGATGGGTGGCAGGGTGGGTGGCAGGGTGGATGGAAAGTTGGCAATGTGGGTGGCAGAGAGTCAGAGTGGGATTACAGGGTGGCAAAGTGGTAAAGTTGGTGGCAGGGTGGGTGGCAAGGCAGAAGTCACACTCGTGTCTCCCAGTATGGAAGTCCAGGTTTCTATTCCTGACTCGGGTGCGTGTATAATAGGAGTTTGCATATTCCCCCCATCGTCATTTGGATTTTTCTCCGGATTTTTGCGGTTTTCCTTCTACATTTATATTATCTGGCTAATTTAAATTCCCGCATGTGATAAGAAAAATGAACTATGATGTTTGGTTAGACCACCCTCAAAATGAACCAATAACTCGATGGGTTTTAACGAGAAAATAAAATAGTTCATTAACAAAAATCAAAAATTAGTTTTTTTATAAATTCTGATTCCTGTTGTGTGTGGGTTTTCTCTTGATTTTCCCATATGCTCCCATAGCTACGGAAAATTGCTTTCAAATGCTGTACAGTCATGTACTCGAGGAAAACTCCAACGTCAGAGGTAGACGTTGTTAAGGAAAGAGGGGGCACACTCAACATTGATATCCCAAAAGAACAGCTTTAGAAAGCAATTGTCATGCATCGAGCCGTGAAAACCTAGATCAGTATGTCCAACATAACAGGCAATGGTTCAAACAGGGGTTCTAAACCTTTGCATTTCAAGGCCCAGTTGTCCCATTTGGGTCTGGTCTCCATAGATAAGTAGGTGATGCTCCCAGACCCACGATGGCTGCAAATATCATCTAGTTGGGGATAAAACATCCCAATGCTGAACAATGAACTGAAAGGGGCTACATGGGAATTACGAATTGTGACAACACCGTCCTTGCCTGCGGACACGTGGCAGGACCCTTGTGAACGAGAACCATGACAGGGAGCAGTGAACAAGTGCGATAGCAGTGGACTAGTCGAGGCTGTTTGGCGATGCCTATGATCGCTAGACTCCCTTGGTGCTACTGATAGAAGTTTGTTGAACCTTTGAGAAATGTGCTCTTATAACAATGTTGGTGATTGTGGAGTTGTGGTCAGGGGTGGAAGTGGACAAAAACGCACAGGAATGCAGCTCCCACAATGAAAATCCCAGACGGGACGTATAAGTCTTCAATGGTCTCAAATTTGGTTGGTTATTTTGCATCACAGAATTCAGAGACATAGAAAGAAATGCGTTTTCGTGAAGTCAAAATGTTACGTGGCAAGATCACTATCCCCCGTTATAAAGTGAGTCCCGCCGAGTTCTCCTCGCAGTAGGAAGCGACGTTCCCAAATGTAATCCCAAAGGAGTCGTTTGCAAGTCATGTCTCGAGTACAGGTGTCATGTCCGTGAGACAAAGCAGGGTGAGTCATTGATGAGATGAGAGACAGACATAAAGCAAATTATTTAGCAGAGATGTCACCTGTTCAAGAGAATCTGTGAGAAGGAGCACTCAGTGATGAGTAAGTAGAGGGAATGAGGAGGAGGGAAGAAGGGGAGTGAGCAAGAGTGAGGAGGATTTGGCAGGAGCGAGGAGAAAGGAGAGGTGGACAAGCAGGACAACTAGCAATGTTGTGAGATATTCAAGTAGTCTGACATGACCACTGCGGCTACTATCTGACAACAAGAACCAATTATTTCCAACTCCCCGTCCAAGCAGGGCCACACTGACGACATCCACATTGGGGGAAAACACAAGTGGGCACACCGAACACGTGGAACGTAAATGAACACGTAGCGCGTATATTAACAAGTGTAAATGAACACACCTGCCGGGATAGGCTCCGGCTTCACCGTGACCCTGTATAGGACTAAGCGGTTTCAGACAATGAGATGAGATGAGAAATGAACACACAATACAGAAACGGACAGGGTGCGTGTAAGCGCACACCTGCCTTTGCCAAAGTTGCCTGAGCCCGCTCCAGGTCGAACGTTGAGTGAGAATGCAGGGTAAAGATACTGTTTTTATAAAAAAATTATTAGCATTGGATAAGTGGCACACACAAGCAGAAGACATGCCAGGCCACCGTGAACACCCCTGAAACTTACATGCCGATGGAAAACATCGTCTTAAGTAGAAAAGATTTACTTAAATCTACTTGGACGGAGACATTGCAATGCGAAAGACTGGGGTGCACAGCGACATGGAGATTGCAGACTGCACAGGTCACTGTGACATCACAGATGGTCAGAAAAGCAGGAAATCCTATACGATATGTAACCGGTAACCATCTTAGTGATGCAAGCAGAGAGGCGATATGATCTGAAAGAGTTCGGATCAGGAGCCTGGTAACTGCATCCCCTAAAGAACTATAACGGACAGTGGATTACAGGTTTCAAATAGCAGACACTGCAATAGTAGCTTTAATAATAATTATGCTTATTGAGCACTTTTCACCCGAAGGCCACAACGCGCTGCACAAAGGGTTCGTCAGACGTTCTGGGCCGGGAGCGAGCGAGCGATCCCCACGCATAGCAACCATAATTCTGTGCTTGTTCATTTGTGCAATGTTTGTGATACTGTATACATTATGATATGGTTCGGGTTTTATATTTGCACATACCGGTGCTGTGAGTTTGTTTATTTACCTTATGATTTTAATCGTCGTTGCGTTGGTCACTCCGAACTTTTGTTGTATCGCAGGAATCCCGCATCCAGGGCTTGCAAGCTCACCGAGCACTTTCTGCTCTAATAATAAATACCAATCTGTCCACGTGGCACTGAGAGTATGAACTCCTGTCCCAGTCTACGCGGCTAAGAGGATAGAATTTGACGGAAATGTTCGGTGAAAGAGTAAAGTACCGAATGGCACACACGAAAGTATGTTCGTGTGGAGGCCCACTTTGTGGGCCTCAGAGCCGCCAGGGGCACTGGCTGTCCCCGCGATGTTCGCCCTTGTGACCCCCCCTGGAAAGTATATTGTACCACACAAACACGCACGCAGCCACCACTACCGCACAACACCCGCCTGATGCCTGCGCGCATCCGTTGTTGGAGCGGCCATTTGACAGCAGCGTACCTGTCCCACACTGATGGAGTGTATCGCACGACACGGGGTTCGGTGGGTAACAGAACGACGATGGAACTCGGCCCCAGCGGCTGAGGTTTTGTCCATAGACCCTGTTAATCGGACAGTTTGGTCGGTGGTTCCTCCGTCAGCTGGAATTCGGTTTAGGGGGTGCCGAGTTCCATTCACCAGTTCTGCCGAGGGAAGCGTTGGTCCCTCGGATAGTTAAAGCTGCAGACAGTGGTATGCGCGGGGTTGCCGGCCGGCACGTTACTGTAAAGGGGCCGGCTAGGGGGTAGCAAGCTGGGCGGGGCTTTCGGACGGACGGTGCGTCATCTTCCTGTTGTTGTGTTTGCGATGCCTCGTGACCTGGGCGTAGCTGGACAGGTTGGCGCCAGTTGTTTACAACGGCAGTGATTGGTGGAGAGACAGATGGCGCCCAGAGACAAGGGGGAAATCGGCGGTGATTGGTGAAGAGAGAGAAGGCGCCCAGAGACAAGGGGGGGAGCGGCCGTGATTGGTGGAGAGAGGGACGACACCCAGGACGACCGATACAGCATGGTATATAAGGAAGCGCGCAGCAAGGGGGTGGGGCAGTGGAGTTAGTTGAGCAGTTGGGTGAGTTGAGGCAGAGGACTGGGGAGTCGGTCGCGTTCGGGAGCAAAGGAGTAGCGGGAAAATGTAGGGCGAGTAGCGGGAAAATGTAGGGGCGAGTCAGTCAGTGGGCTGTGCCGAGGGCCAGGGAAGGGAAGGAGCCCTCGTCATGACGCGCTCGTCTGCAGCAGTAAAGGCCTTCAACACGTCCCATCTGTCCGGTATTTGTATTGAAGCGGTTTTGTGGGTGAGCGTGGTGTGATCGAAAGGCGACAGCGCGGAGTGTGGTGTGCGAGATCTAAGTCTGACCGCACGCTCGCTGTGCGCCTGTGTACGCGTGCACGTGGCCTGTTCGAAGCATCGAGAACGCGGCAGGCAGGGTCTGAGTGTGCCACCGGTTGAGATGGCCATGAGACGCTGGCTTCGGGGGCCGGCGCCAAGTGCCGTAGAAGTTAAGATGGACGAGGAACTTGAGAGATAGATAAAGAGGTGGAGCGGGACCTCCACATTCGTTCCGACATTGTGTCCCGGTTGCCACTCAAAAGTGTCACCAGCCCAATGCTTGTTTACAACTATAAGACACATCGCGGTGTTAGTTTTGCAATATTCCTCGTTCTCTGCATTGCTCGTTCTCTGCAAGACCGGCATGGCATGTCTGTCAGTGTTGTTGTTGTGGTGGTGTCCGTGCACCACGGATGAGTCGTCTGAATCAGCCGGGAAACAGTGACGTCTTCCGTATCGTGAGTGAAATAGACACACACCTACTCGCAGTTAAAAATTGCTGGCAGTTAAAACTGATAAAAGATCTGATCGAAAATAGACGTTTACAGATGTAACCTAAACCCATTCGGTTATTTCGTAAAGCAGAGTAAACTTGCGATTAACAGTATAGTGTTGATAGTGATATTGTGGATGGTAGTGAAAGTGCGAGTGATGGTGAGATTGTGGGTGATTACTGAAAGTGAGAGTGATGTTGAGTGAGGGTGATGGTGAGTGGGGATGTAGCGGTGATGGTGTAGTAGTTGTGACGGTGATAGTGTTGTGACGGTGATAGCGGGGTGTAATGGTGATGGTGAGAGTGTGGGCGCTTGTTAGAGTGGGATAAACGGGCACGGCAAGTTGGAAGAGGAGGGAGTACAGGTGTTGGTGCATCAGCCAGTCATCTCAGTCGTCAGGCAACTAACTGGGACTGTTCCGTGACCTCCTATCGGCGACACTTCGAGACTTCACATGGCCTC
>JAZEWT010000022.1:10128901-10172193 GCA_036362905.1 Mordacia mordax
AGCTTCTGTTGCCAAGGTCCAGCATGCCTAGAGCCACTTTGCCTCTGTCTGCTGCCCAAGGGGCATTGCACCGAACCCTTATAATTTGTTTTGCTAGTGGTGGGCCCACAAGACAGTGGCCCCACGTTTTTTTTTGGGCTGTGCCCCACCGAGCTACCTGGGTTACCCAGTCACCAAGCACTCGCCTGTGATCTGTACTCCCAGGCATAGCTTCAGAAGTGGGCCACAGTTTCCCTAGTCCAGGCGATGTTCTCCCAACCATATATGTTATTTTTATTAGGGTCTATTGAATCGTTATTTGTCTGCCCCCTCATCTGAGGCCAATCTGCCATGACTGACCTACCAGACGCCGAGGCACCGGACAGCACAGCCCTCAGGTTCATTGGGGCTCACAAACCCCTCCACCACGTTAAGGTTCCCATTCCAGGAGGGGAGTAATAATAATGATAATCATATTTGAAGCTGTCAATGGCTAAAGGGATATATTGTGTTATGTATACGTTCAACATTGACATTGTGGTTGATATGTTACTATTCTTTTCCCAGTCAGTGTCACCACTCGTGGTTTATCAGCAATGCATGTCGCTACTGTGCAGTGGTAGATTTGGATAATTTCCTTCAACGAACACACCTGGTTCCGCGTCACCTTTAAACGGGAGGTCTGGGAGGCCTCCTGTTTTCCCCTTTGAGTTTATGAGAATGCATTTTCTGCATTTCTTTGACTTCTTAGATGTTTATGATACGGTGCAGTAAAACAAGTCAATAATCGACACTATAAGACTGTAAGATATTCTGGAATCTAATCAATTCACTTTTTAAATGGCGTTCTCTCCGTTTTGCCCCCAATTCCACTTCTGCTGCTGCTGCGTGCGCTTAGATGCCGAGTCAAAGCGGCGCCGCAAGCTGGCCGAGGTTCGCCAGGCACTGGCGAGCAAGCCTGTCGACGTGGCCGCTCTGCGCCGCTCAGCCATCAGCGAGGGCGGCCTTCTCTCCGACGAGCTACGCCAACATGTGTGGCCCAAGTTGTTGTCCATCGACACCCATACCCTGCCCCCTTCGCCAGGTACCCCCAACATATAGACCCTCACGCACTGCTCCCCCACACATAGACACCCATGCATTGCCTCCCCACATCGATACACACGAACTACCCCCACATACAGATGTCCATGCACTGCTCCCCCCCACATATAAATGCCTATGCACTGCTCCCCCCCACATATACACCCACACACTGCCCCCAGCAACAACAAGAACAACCGCCATTCGCCACTAAGTAGTGGTGATGTCAAGCATGGTGCCTGTGCCAGGCCATATGCACCTTGAAGCCATGTGAAATGTCGAAGACTCGCCGATAGGAGGTCACGGGACAGTCCCAGGTGTTATGGGTTGCCTGAGTGAGATGGCTGGCAGATATACCACCTGTTTCTCTACTCTGCCAACTTGCTGTTTTAGCCGCCCGGTGTTCCAATCGTTGATGTGAGACCGATCTTGACATTGCTGGTACCAGTCTTCAAAAACTCCACTCAAAACCAGCTCTCACTGAACCTAGTCCTTAATGCCAATGAAACAAAATTTATGTTTCTCTTAAGATAAAATAATGCGCCACTTCCGTTATATACACTAGATGACCGACAAATTGAACAAGTTGAAAAATACAAATGCCTTTGCTTCCTATTAGATGAAAAATAAAAATTTAGATCTCACATTGGCCATACTACCAAAAAGATGTAAATTAAAATAGGCGTTCTATGCAGACATAACCATAGCTTCCCAAATAAGCTCCACTTAATACATGGTAATGGGGACTATTCTACCATTGCTCCCTTTTACTCTCACTCGTCAACACCATCTCAAGATACTTGAACTCCTCCACTTTCGTCAGCTGCTTACTCCCTACCCACGTCTGTCATTCTGCTCTTAGATTTCCTTTGGATGCCCCCTAAGAACCCCACTATTGTGATTTGTACATTGGCTCAAGATTAGCTTCTCTTACCAATTATAGACATATTAATTGGGTTCTATTCATGTATAAAGTTGTACTTAGCAAGTCGGCAAAATATTTGCTGTCCATATAGACAAATAATCCTAATCTTAAAAGCTCTATCTCTTGTCCGACTAATGTTCCTAGATGCACATCAACATTTCAGGAAAAGGCTTTTGTGGTGGCTGCACCTCGCTTTTGGAACAATATTGCAATGAGTGTGAAGCTGGAGTCACTATCATCGTTGAGTTACATTAGATCCCATTTAGTATCATATTTTATGCCCAGCCGTGTATACATACATTGATTTGTCTTTTTGAAGGGTGGCCTATGCTCTTACTTTTTGTTGTGTTATGTAACATAATCTATTTCCCGTGCCATTGTTGCACTGTTTAACTTATAATTCGAAGGCTTTCATGACCAATGTTATCAATGGATAAAAATTTTTGAGTTTGGTCACGTAAACAATTTTTGTCGTAAATCCTCCACCAACTGACAGCAGCCAATTAGTAAAGTTTATCAACGTTTACAAAACGTGCCAATTCTTCACTGTCTCAGCACACCGGTGCATTGAAGACGAAACTCACAGCATTTATAAATTAAATACGACGTTTCGCTGATAATTGCAATCAGCATCATCAGGCAACCCATACCTACTTAAGGCGAACCCGCCTCAAGTTGTTGTCGGGTGGTGGAGGGTTTACGACAAACATTTTTTATGTAACCTAACCGAAAAAATGGAATCCATTGTTTGACATGTCTATTTTTTTTTATTGTGGTGTACAATCTTGAGTGCTACTCTTTATTTCATGATTTTGGTTCGGGTTTCATCTTTGTTCAGGTTGTTATTGTGTATTTGCTTATTTGTGAAATCTTAAGTGTTATTTATTACATTTATGATTATGGTTAGAGTTAAATTTTTCAGAGATTGCGCATGTAAGTTTATCTACCCTTTGAATTAATGTTTTGCTACGTTGGTCTTTTTGGAAGTTTATTGTGTCACAGGAATCACGCATCTAGAGATTGCAAGCTCCCGAGGTACTTTTGGCTGTAATGATAAACGACTCGGGGGTGCGAGGAAACTGCAGAGAGGCAGGGGACAAGGCAGGCATGTGGATTGTTGGCACCAACATTTGCAAGACACAATCTTCCTATATATTATGATGTTATCGGCCAGTAAATTAGTGTTTTAAGTTATTTACGAGAGGACACTGGACAACCCAGAGGACACACACGAGCAGGGGAAGAACACAAACTTCATGCAGGAAGATGCCCAAAGCAGGAATTAACACGCCTCAGGCAGGACCTTTTCTCTCTGAGGAGGCGTGGATGTTACCACTGCACAAACAGTCTGCCATCACCCACAGCACCTTGCCACCATAAACACATTGTGCCTCCTGTAGGCAAGGACTTGCGTGAGAACAACAAGGACTACAACCAGGTTCTGCTGGACGTGCGGAGGTCGCTGCGCAGGTTTCCTGCAGGTGGGGACAATGCCTGCCACACGTAACGTAGAACATACAGTACAACCACATATACCACACATGTAAAATACAATACTGCACCCATCATACAACATACACCACACAACATACCACACATGAACAAGAACCGTCGTTCACTAAGTGATGGTGACATAACCACGGCGCTTTAAAGTGCACGATGACAGGAGGTCACTCACAAGACAGGCTCAGGTGACATGGGCCGACTACTGCTCCAGGCTAGCTGCAGGAGGCGGTAAAGGGACAGACCCAGGTGCAATTGGCTGACTGAGATGAGGGACACATGCACCCCCTGTGCTCCCCACGCTGCCAACATGCTTTGTTTTAGCTGCCCGGCACTCCGCTCATTGTTGTGAGCGTCGCTGCTCCACTTTCCTCTGTTGTAGGGAGAGCGACTGTTTCCAACTACCACGTAGTGTCCTTCACGACCTTCCTCCATATTGGTCGATCTTGACATTGCTGACACTAGTCTCCAGCAAGTCCACTCAGCTCCAAGTCCTATGCTACATCAGTTGATCCCTTCCCCTGCCCATGCCGTGCCCGTTTAGCCTCCTCTATCCGGCCAGACAGAAGCTGCTTGGGCACGCAATGGCTGAGCAAGTGCACCATATGACCCAACCACCACAGCCTCACCTGCCGGAGGAGCTCACGTATGGATATCTGGCCAGGTCTTTGGAGAATTTGTGAGCTGTTCATACAATCTGACCTGTTAAAACCAGGATGGATCGTAGGCAGGCTAGCCGGAAAGTTTCAAATTAGCGCAGATGCTCCGCCAGATGGGTCCACGTTTCGCAAGCATAGAGAAGAGAGGACATGATTGCAGCTGAGAAGACCCAAAACTTCATATGAAGTGACAGGCCAGGCAGCTTCCACACAGACTGATTTTGAGTGAAACTTCTGCTGCCAGACCGGAACCAGCCAAAAGCACACTGCCTATGTACGGAAACTTTTCCACTCTCTCCACAATTGCCTCACTCATGGAGGGCTAAGAGGGTGGAGTGTTTGGTTGCATAAAATACCCAGGCAGGTGCTTGGTTTTGGTGGGGCTGATGGTAATACTCCACATCTTTGTGGCATGCACCAACTTCAACAGCAGAGCCCCTAACTTCTCATTAGAGTGAGCGGCAATCACCAAATCATTGTCATCCATAACTATTACAGCTCCAGCTCACTGTCACGGGGCAGTGAGCATATAGAGTACACCACTAGTAACGACTGGATCCACTGGTTCCTTGTTACCTTGATGAACAGCCCCATCTGACTCCTGTTGTGTTCATTTCCACGTGCATCCCGTGAAATTGACTAAATAGAGCCGCACCAGCTCCCTCCTAGTTTCTCAGGCTTAGAAGTACTGTGCTCCAGGTTACTTATCTCTGTCGCTTCTGTGTCTGCCCGTGTACTCCCTTTATAAAGATTGCTCTTTGGTTTCTCAATCTGCTGAGTCCAAGCATCTCTGCACTAGGGTCCACTCAGCAGCTGCATTACAGAAATCCTGAGCCGGGAAATGGACCCAGAGGAGATGGAGCGGATTCATGGTGCTCTGGCTCACCAACGCATCCTGGTCAGAGAACACCATCAGATATTTGCAAGGAATCTCTGAAAATCAACCAGCACCTCCATGCCTTGCAACAACCGGCACTACACAACACTTCGCCGTCAGCCTCCGACCTTCACTACAACAGGCAGCCACAGCTATTATCCCCTGAGAGATATGACCGGCATCCAGGCAAGTGTCGGGAGTTCCTCACCAGTGTTCCTTAATTGTCAAGCTCCAGCGCTCTCATGTTCTCCACCGATCATGCCAAGATGCCCAATGTCTTATCACTGCTGTCAGGAAGGGGTTGGCCTGGGGCACCGCCCTATGGGAGCAGCAAACTTGCACGTACCAGGATATTAAGCTCTTCACCAATGAGAAGAGCAGAATATTCCACCTCCCAATGAGTGGTAGAGAGGCCACACAGAGACTATTGAACCTGCAAAACAGTTCATTGAGCGTGGCGGATTACGCTGTAGAGTTCCGCATGCAGCAGTATAAATTCAGTAGAATTCTGAGACCCTCATCGCCATCCTTGCCAGGAGATTAAGAAGAATCTGGAGTCGCTCATCACCCTGTCATCAGTATAGACAATCAGGCCAGCAGGGAGTCATGTAGAGAGCGGGAGCCTCCGAACCCAACCCCCATGTCAGATCTAAAGAGTCCCGTCATCCTGGGTCACCTAGAGCCTTGTCAACCTTTTTAGACCACTCCAGCAGTCACAAAGGAGGAACCCATGCAGTTGGGAAGAACTCGCCTCACTCACCAGGAACATGACCGGAGGATGCCTCAGAGGTAATGCTTGTACTGCAGCGCTCCATACCACTTCTGGGGGGCGTGTCCAGAGCTCTTGAGAAAAGCTGGGGATCATCAGGGGTTAGGAGGATCCTGACTGGCCGAGCCACCACTTCTAGTCCTGCAACATCCCGGGTATTACTACCTACCACCCTTTCCTGATGTAACCAACAACGTACACTCCAGGCTTTCGTGGAAGCCGGGGCTGCTGAGTGCTTCCTGGAAATAGATTGTGCACGACTGTGTAGATTCCTCTGCACCTGACTCGATTTACCGCTCCAAGTAACAGCCTTGGACAGTAGACCCATTAGCTTCGGGAACATCCATTACCAAACAGCCCCACTACAGGCATGCATTGGAGGTAATCCTTGCAAAACGACCTGGTATTACCTCATCAAATCACCAGAGTATCTGCTCATCTTTGGTCACCCCTAGTTAGCGTACCATGACAACTGCATCAACTGGTTAACCTTCCCATGTTTGCATTGATTTCATATTGAGTATCCCAACGTCCAACAGCTTTATCACCATCCTGGTCATTGTGAATAGATTTTCCAAAGGCCTGTCACTGCATCCCATTGGCCAAGCTACCGTCCGCTCGAGAGACGACTGAGCTCATGGTTCAAAACATCTTCCGTCTCCTTGTCTTACCCCAGGACATAGTCTACGACCGTGGGTTCCAGTTTACCCCCTGCTTTTGGAAGGCCTCCTGTTCCCTGATAGGAGCCTCTGCCAGTTTGTATTCGGGGTTTTACTCCTAATCCAATGGTCAGATGAAGAGGGTGAACCAGGACCCAGAGACCCCTCTGCGCTGCTTCATTTTTCTCCAATCCCACACCTGGAGCAAAGTATCCTGCCTGGGTGGAGTACATGCACAACACTCTACAGAACTCCTCCATGGCCTTTCCCCATTACAGTGCTAGTATGGATATCAGCCACCGTGCTTCCCAGAGCAGGAGCCTGAGGTGGGAGTTCTATCGGCGGCGCTCTTTATTTGGTGCTGTCTTGGAGTGGAGTCAGGTTTATAGAGCACTGCAGTGCTCTCTGGCCTGTCAACAATTCCAGGCCATTCGCCGGCACAGACCAGCTCATCACTCCTGCCAGGGCAGAGGGTATCGTTCTCCACCCAAGACCTCCCTCTGCATGTGGGGTCCAACTGGTCCCCCGCTTCCCCACTTCGTGGGTCCATTCAACATCCTAAGGTGTTTGCCTCCATTGGCAGCTGTCTTTGCTTACCCCAAACAATGCGTGTACACCCGACTTTCCTCGTCTCCTGTCTCAAGCACGTGAAGGTTGTCCCCAGTCACCAATCCCTCTCCTCCCATCATTAATGGTCAGCCAAACTAATAAAGTTCCAACAGGTGCATGAGCGGCTCCAGTACCTGGTGGACTGAGAGGGCTATAAGCCCTGAGGAGCAGTCATGGGTCCCTGCCCTGAAAATTCTGGACCCTGAACTGATCTGGAACTTACATTGCTGCCACCTTGCTTTTCTTGGACAGATGTCTGGAGCCATCCAGAGGACACAATTCATTGTCACAATTCTGGCTCACCATCAGAGGGCGGTTAGCATCTAGAGCATGCCTCTAGTAATGACTGAATCCACTGGTTCCTTGTTACCTTGATTATCAACCCCATCTGACTCCTGTTGTGGTGATTCTCACGCGCACCTCGTTAAGCTGACTATATTAGCGACTCCAGCCACTTGCCTAGTTGTTTAGGCTTGGAAGTACCATACGTTGTGTTACTCATCTCCGTCGTCTCTTGTCTACATGCGTACCTCCTCTGTCAAGATTTCCCTGTAATTTCCCGATCTCCTTAGTCCGTGCATCTCTGTGCTTGGGTCCACTCAGCGTCCACATTCCACACAACATGGATAGCCAATAGAGAGCCATCTCTTGATCGAACCCGTGAATTTATCAATCTCCCATTGCACCATATTGAAATTCCACCAATACACCCATGGAAAGCCTCTCAAACTAGATGGTGAAAAGAAATGTTAAATAATGTAGGAGGCAGAGGGCATCCCTGCCGCACTCCAAGGTGGAAGTATCAATAAACGCCAACGATATAATTTCTTTAGCGGTGTATGTGGCCGGTGTAGGCAGTTATGTAGCGGTTAGTACACTGTACTGCAATCCAGATTCTTGCTTACGGCCAACACCAGTTACGATTTCCTGAATCAGTTCTGGTCCTTCCTGCTAGGTCGACTTTACCTCAGTTGAGTACATGGTACAGTGTGTAAACATTGTAACTGGGAGACAAAGTCGAGCGGTCTTGGTATTAGCCATCCACCTAAAATGTGCCATGCGGGCCCATAAGTGCTCACTAACAGTACTTGATCCTACAGACTGTTTAGGCAATATGGGGGATCTTTGTCTTCATATTTTACACAGGGATGCAGGACGAGCAGCGAGCCGTGCTACAGGAGCAGCTCATCGACGTGATCTTGCACGTTCTGCGCCGCAATCCACAGCTGCACTACTATCAGGGCTACCATGACATCGTGGTGACCTTCCTGCTGGTGGTGGGTGAGCGCATGGCCACCGCCATGGTGGACAAGCTCTCCACGCACCACCTGAGGTAGCGACTGCCTCAAGACATGGGGTGGCACACATCATCCTCATACTGGATCTGGAGTTGATGCGACACTCGGGGTGTCACTGCACACTGTTTCAGTGTTTCTATTGGCTAGTCATGTTACAACTCTGCAGTGGATTTGGCCAATCAGCTGTAGCTGATTGCATCATCATGACCATCGTAAAGAGGCTCACACGGAGACCCATAGGCTCACACAGAGTCTCACATCGAGATTCACTCAGACTCACAAGCAGACTCATAGACTCACTTGCCAATCAGCTTTAGGCTCTTCTCTCTGCTCAGAGCTGATGTAATCATCATCTAGCATTAATTGTGAGAAACTCAAAACTGGCATGGCGATACATCGTAACTTGTGAAGATACATCAACTCATATAGATATATAGACTCTAGTCATCTAGCGTTCATCACTGATCTGGCCTAGGCAGCCACTGGCCACCATAAAGGCCGGTGAATAAAAATGACAGGATCAATGTACTGATGTAGGTTAGTCATGGCTCGATCTGTCATGACTATCATTCTTGAAAGCTGCTCTTTCGGGATAGCCATGTGCCACATTTCTCGTCTGTTTCATGACGTTTCACTTCCCACATTGGAGGCATTGTCAGGCTCACTGATGGTTTAGCCAAAAACCGTTGGTTTATATCTGTAATATTCTCTTCTGTAATGATGATTGCTTCGAAAAGCTGCTCTCTCGGGACACGCCTCGCGAGGAGAGGAGAGGGATCGATCGACGTGGCTGTCCCGAGAGAGCAGCTTTTCGAAGCAATCATCATGCATCGAGCCGTGAAAACCTACATCATTATATCCGTAATACCTGATTCTTTTGTGATGTTCAAAGTGCTGCTGTGATGTGGGTGATTTGAAACAGGATGTGATCAAATCATCTAAAGACCAACTGCTGCTACAAGCAGAAGGGGGTCTGTGGACATAGCTATGGAGTATCCCCTACCTTTCCTTCACGAAGAGCACTTTTCTCTTCTTTATAATGCCCGCTATAAATCCAGCTGCTGAGTCATCTTATATCCCTTCTGGGTGTGCCCTTTCAAATTGTTTGGTGAATGCATGTGATGTAATAATAATAATTACACTTCTAGAGCACTTTTCACCAGAGGGTCACAAAGCGCTGCACAGAGCTGAGGAGAGAATGTCATGTTAACAACAACAACGATACACGAACAGCACATCAACAACAATAATATTGCTGTGGGTACTTTTTAGCAAGTATACAGTCCAGTATGAACTCAAGACAACATAATATCAATGACTTATAGCTTGGGTTGAGCAGTTTATGCATAAATTGCCTTCCGGCAACATCTGGTTAGCATTGAGATAAGGATAAAAAGGAAGCTGTCTCTGATGCAGGCTAATCAGTTTCAAGGACAATACATATATTATCAAACATGTTGTTTGCAGTCTTTACCACCAACGTATGTAGTTTTAGCAAATTTGATACTTTACGAAAAATGTATATTTGGTGTTTTTAAGAACTTAACACTTATTGCCAGAAGAATGTGCAAAGCCTCTCCTTTTTAACAACAAAATAACATTTTTTGTTACAAATCTAAGCTCTGGAGAGAACGGGATGTCAGCAACAACAATAGCAGAGCAATTTAATTGACAGTCAAATAATGGCTATAATTTAGAGAACATCATAACATAAGTGATAAAAAATAATTGTTTAACACATGAATGAAGGAATAAATGTTCCTGAGCAGTCGCAGGTCGGCAGCGAGCCATCAACCCGTCACGACAACAGTTAGCTGCATCAATAGTCCTATCCAGAGGACTTGAAAGCCTTATGGAACAAGTGAGTCTTCAGACGAGATTTGAAGATGCCCAGAAATTCAGCTGACCGAATCTCGAATGGAAGGGCATTCCAGAGTTTGGGAGCAGCATGTGAGAAGGCTCTGTCACCCATCGAATGGAGGTACGGTATTAGAAGATCAAAATGGTCGTGTAGTGGAGAATGCCTGAAGTAAGTCAGGGATGTATGTCGGAGTAGCGCCAGTGAGAGCTCTGTAGGTGAGAAGGAGGATCTTAAAATCGATCCTATATTTAACCGGTAGCCAGTGGAGAGACACCAATACTGGGGATATGTGATCGTGGATGGGTGTGCCAATGAGGTCTCTTGCAACTGCATTCTTCACACGTTAGAGACAGTTGATCAGGTGCCAGGGATTAGTGTATTGCAGTAATAGATTCGTGAAGAGGTGAAGGTGATAGCTTCTTTTAATCGGAGGTGACAATGCAGCGTAGTTTGGCTATGTTTCTGAGATGGAAATAGGCTACCTTCATCACCTTGTTAATGTGTGTTGCGAAGCTGAGTGAGGACTACAGAGTCACACATAGACTTCAGACTGCCTTAGCAACTTCAATGGTCTGGTCGTCAAGCATCAATTTGATAGGTTCAGCCTTGGACAATTGGTTTGGAGTTCCGAAAAGAAGAACTTCTGTTTTGTTGCCATATAGTTTTAGAAATTTGAATTGCGTGTGTGCTGAATGTGTGTGCTGCGTGTGTGGTATGATTGCGTGTAAAGCGCTTAGAGCATATTAAGTGCACTGAGACACCCTGGCATAAACCAAATCATAATTATCATTAACTTGACAAGATGAAATGGAATGGTATGATGATGCTGTGAGCTTAGTGTAAGCTATACCCTCCAGTCTCAACATAACCAACTGGACCTAGTGGGGCTTGATGTGCAAAAGGTTGAGAACCCTTGAGCTATACCAATTGCCAACTTGTGTTGGTTGAAGCAGCACCTGCCTAGCTGTCTGTCCTTGTGTCCATTGTCTTCACGCCGAACTCAGAGATTTCATGGACCCGACAATGGACAGCACCAAGCACATCCTGAACTACCTGATGCCCATCCTCGAGCGTGTCAACCCGGAGCTGCATGATTTCATGCAGAGGTATTGGCTCACAGCAGCACCGCTTGCCCTGGACATTTACACGTGTTTTCCCCAATTTGATCATAACGTTTTTTATTGGTTGTTCACATCCATTTCTATTGATTCATCGTTGATATTTGGATTAAACCATGTAATGCAGGAAATACGTTGTCCTGAACTCTAAAGTTTCCTGTGAGTGAATTCTGTTCAATTCCATCCATGGTTAAGATCCGCCACCGCTCAACATGGCCAACTAATGACAAGTAATTAAAGTGCCAATTGTTATTTATTTAGCTCACTGCTAAGTTCAAACAACAAACCTCACAACCAAATTTAGCAATGTTTGCTCTTTAACTTACTAGTTATAATAATAATTGCATTTTTCACGTGCCTTTCACCCGATGATCACAAAGCGCTGCACAGAGCTGCGGAGAGAGCGGCACATCAACAACGAGATAAAAACGGCAAATCAGCAATAACGTTTTTTTTAGGGTTTTTTTTTTTTACAAATCCGAGCCGCGGAAAGAACGGCATGTCAACAACATCAGGACAGTTCAACTGAAAGTCAAATAGCAACAAATTTTATGACATAAAAGAAGCGATGAAATGAAAAAAACAATTCTGCAACAATGAAGGAATAAATGTTCTCAAGCAGGCGCAAGTAGAAAGAGAACCAACATTCGGGCATGGCACCACTGAGCCGCATCAGTAATGAAATATCAGTTTCAAGTTTTGGCCTGTTGCCAGTTAACCACTTGGCATCTTTTCTCCCACTTCTGTGGTTTCTTCGCGCCTCCAAGTTATTCTCTCTTCAAATTAATTATTTCGACTTTGGACAAATACTGTGCGGCCATGCGGCATTATACATTGCAATATCATTATTAGTAAACAACGACATGATCTGAATTGCACCAAGCTGAAGTGGAATAGAATTTCTGACAACAGCAGAAATCGAGAAGAAGAGACCACCTGCCGTGGAAAGTATTACTGCTTTGGCAATGGTACTTGAACACGAATAACAAGAATGTGGCAATAACATACGGCCGTAAAACTAAAAATATACAGTGTCCCATATAATGATTGCTTCAAAAAGCTGCTCTCTCGGGGGCATCGAGCCGTGAAAACCTACATCATTACAGTGTCCCATATAAATGTACGTACTTATGTACTTATGATGATGTATAATGCTCCTTATGTATTTCCTGTGGTAACATGTATATGGAACACCCTGTGTAATAGACTCGCCATTCAACTGGTGAATCATTACTCATCATTAGACCACGAGTGCCACCTAATGGACCGTGGAGACCAGACCTAAGTAGGTCAAATGGGATTTGAGGTACAAAAGGGTGAGAACCCCTGTAACAGGTGATGTTTTTGGCAATGGCCCTTCTGCACAACACATGCATGAGAAGGAGGCCTGTGTTATGGGAATAGAGGTGTCGGGCCTTCCTGTGCTGGCAACTCCGTGTCTCTTTCACTGACCTTAAAGTAGAAACAACAAAAAAGGGCGAGGATGCGAGTGACAGCGGTTGATGATGCGACTGTTGTGTTTGTGTGCTGTGTCTGTGCTGCAATTGTGTGGTGTGTGCTGCATGTGTCTGCTGCGTCTTCATACATGTGTGCCATGTGCTATGTGTGTTCTGCTTGTGTGCTGCGTGTGTGCTGCCTCTGTGCTATGTCTACGTGTGTTGCATCTGGGTGTACATGTGCTGTGTTCTTCGTGTGTCTGCTGCATGTGTGTATGCTACGTGTGCTGCGTTTGTGTGCGTCTGCAACGTCTGCGTGCGTGTGTGCTGCATCTGCGTGTGTATGCTGGGTGCATGTGCTGCGTGTGCGTGCGGCATCTGCATGTGTACGTGCTGCGTGTGTCGCGTGTGTGCTGCGTGTGAGCAGTGCGGAAGTGGGCACCATATTTGCACTCAGCTGGCTCATCACGTGGTATGGCCACGTGCTCTCTGACTTCCGCCACGTAGTGCGGCTGTATGACTTCTTCCTCGCCTGCCACCCGCTCATGCCCATCTACTTCGCCGCTGTGGTGAGCGAGCGTTTGGTGATGGTGCAGTGGTAGTTCATGTGGTGCTAGCACTCTTGCCTCATAGTAAATATGACTTGCGTTTGATCCCTAACATGGGAACCATCTTATGTGGTGTTTACATGTTATATCTCTGTTTTACACGAGTTTTCTTGGGTTCTCCAGCCATCTCTCGTAGTGAATGAAATACACGGTGTAACCGATGTTGTTCACACATTCCATTAATGAAAATCAACCCCTACTGTAAAAAAAGTGGCAGTGCCCTTAAAAAAAGATCTAAGACAATGAGACTTTCCTGAGTAAAAAATAATGTGTATCTTTTGGAAATCACTATGCTGCAAAAAATAATAATAATACCCCATACCATGACTGCTGGAATAAGCATAAATTTTTCTGTAGTTAAGCATAGTTTCTAATTGGGTAATAACCTAAAAGTATCTTGGCATTCCATGTGCTCCTCCCATTTCAATTGTCACTGGTAAAGCCAACACATTGTGCCCTCCACCAAGTGGTTTCACTGTACAGTCAACCCTCGGTTTACATGTTTTCTGTTTACACAGTATCACTTTTGCACAGTGAGTGAATTAATGTATTCATAGTATGGACTATGTGGTGGCAGGTGATTCCATAATCAATACCTGATCTGGAAATTGGTAGCGATTGTGAAACCAGTTTATGTGTATGTGTTTGTGTATACCTGTGTGTGTGGGGAGTGGTAATGTAGCGGTTAGCAAGCTGGGCTGCAATTCCAGTGACCCTGGTTTGATTTCCACTCACAGGCAAAATCAGGAATGATTTTCTGAACTGGTCCTGGGCCTTCCCTAGGTCGATTCAGCCTTAAATGGGTACCTGGTGCAGTGTATAAACATCACCACTATGGAGATGAAGACAGCTGAATATGATACTGGCCACCCACCCCCTCGTGTTTCATGTCAGCATTTATAGGTGCTTCCTCACTAACAGCACATACTCCTACAGTCTGTTGAAGTTACGTGGGGGATCTCTGTGTGTGCATGTAGATAGTGTTGCACCGTGAGGAAGAGGTGCTGGCGTGCGACTGCGACATGCCCAGCGTGCACCACCTCCTCTCACAGATCCCACAGGACCTGCCGTATGAGACACTCATCTCCCGCGCTGGAGACCTCTTCGTCCAGTTCCCTCCATCAGAGCTGGCCAAGGAGGCATCACTGCAGTTCCACCAAAGGTATCGATAACCACGAGAAGTTGTTTATTATAGAGCATCCCTATTTTGTAGCCTGCATTTGTGTGTCTTGGAAGATACTTTAATGTGATGAGTCCAGATTGTGCTTTCAGACTCGTCAGAAGACGAGAAACATTTTCCATTTGGAAATCTCGTACTGCAGTGCAAATCTTGCTGGAGAGCAGCACATGTAGGAGTTCACATAACGTAAGGGATTCTGGCTGATTTTGCCTCTCATTCGTCAGTTTTACGACTACTTCTGAGTGTATTCGAAGCAGCCTTTTTCATTTTATTCTTGTTACTTTGGTTTTATTTCTTTTCTTTTTACTGCTTGTTATTCTTAATTGTTCTTAAGCGCTATATTTTATGCCTCAACCCATGGGGCCTTCCCTATTGAGGGAGCAATTGAAGCCTCGGCCTTGCCTTCCACAGCAGCCCAGTAGCCTCAACCTCACAGGAGATGCAAGAGTCGCTGCCACCCAATCAGTACCCGCATTTACCCACGCAGCAAAGTTCCACACTCACCTTCACTTCCCTCAACTAATTTTCACTCACTTAGCCCTCATCATCTAAATCAGTAATTTAACATCGTGTATTGAGGCCTAGATTTGAACTGCTATAGTTCAATATTTTGTCTCGTGTAGCGGTTTGCAACGGTCATTGCCGCTCTTAATTCACTTGGCTTCACTCAACATGTGACATCTGCCACTCACAGATGCGGCTATGCTGTCAACTTGGGTTGCTCATGGGGCATATTGGTAACCAACCTGTCCATCACTGATCCTAGTCTGTCTGATCACTCCGCTGTGTGATTTGATCTTCAAATAACGCCTCCCACTTCAATCACCACGCACCAAATCCTATTTCGGAACCTTAACGCCTTCATTCCAGACATATTCACCGCAGCAACCAACAATTCATCACTCTCCACCTCGGCTCACTCTGCCTCTGATGCGACAATAGAAATTTACAACAGCCTACTATCCAGCATATGGGATGATTTGGCCCCATTAAAATCACACTATATCTCAGGTAGAAAATCATCTCCTTGGTATACTGTTGAGCTCTGGGATCTTAATGGGAATGCATGCAGGGCCGAACGGACTTGGAGAAATCTGGCCTCACTGTTCATTCTCAAATCTTTAAGGAACAGCTCAATCACTACCGCCAAGGCACTTGGCTGCACCCGTACCAACCATTTTTCTAGCATTCTGGCTGATAACCCAAAATTATTTTCTCGACCATTAATCGGCTCCTTCGTCCAACCAGTCACTCACCCTTACCTGTCTTCATTAATAAAGATCGGGCGGATAAGTTGATTCAGTTTTTATCAGAAAAAAACAAAGCCCACCATATCTCTACCCAGCTTCAACCACCAACCAATACCTCAGTAAATGTTCCTCCACCTTCTTTGACCTCAAAACTCCTGAAATTTTCTGAGTTAACGGAATCTGATGTGTCTTCTTTAGTTACCAGATCTCGATCCACGAACTGCTCCCTGGATCCCTTTTCATCCAAAATCATACAGGCAAATTTCATGTCCCTTGCTACATTCGTCACTAATTTCTATAATAACTCACTTCGCTCTTGCATCGTTCTGTCACTATTCAAATGTGCCGCAGTTACCCCTATGCTTTAAAAAACTGGCCTCGATTGCAACATCCCTGATAATAATCCCCCCATCTCAAATTTACCATTTGTCTCTAAGGTCCTTGAATGTGTAGTAGCCGCACAACTCCAGAAACACGTTCTCAACAATGACCTCCGTGATCCCTTCCAATCTTGGTTCAGATTCGGCCATAGTACTGTAACTGCTCTGGTCAAAGCAGATAATGGCCTACTCGTCGCTGTTAATGAAGGCATGCTAAGTGTTCTTGTCCTCCTGGACCTGAGCGTTTGATACCATTGATCATCCGATCTTATTATTATTATTACAAAGGACCTCGAGGGAACCCACAAAACACTGAGAGAATAGTGGGAATAAAAGAATGTAATTTTACAAGAGACTGGAGGCAATAAAACATTGAATTGCCTAAAACAACGTCTGAAAAAAAGGCTAAAATCACTGCATAATCATAAAATACAATGGGGCGGCGGGGTGGCCCAGTGGTTAGCGCTGACGCCTCACAGCAAGAAGGTCCCGGGTTCGAATCTCTCGGCTCTGGTGCCTTTCTGTGTGGAGTTTGCATGCTCTCCCCGTGTCCGCGTGGGTTTTCACCGGGTACTCCGGTTTCCTCCCACAGTCCAAAAGCATGCTCCTGGATAGGTTGATTGGCTCGCAGACTAAAATTGTCCCGCAATGCCCGGCGATGGACTGGCGTCCCGTCGTCGGGTGTATTCCTGCCTTACGCCCTGTGTTTCCGGGATAGGCTCCGGCTCACCGTGACCCTATATAGGATTAAGCGGTTTCAGATAATGAGATGAGATAAAATACAATGTGTGGATGTTATGCATCCACAAAAAATTGTTATTGCTGCTGATTTGCTGTTATGTCGATGTTGTTGCTGACATGCCATTCTCGCTGCAGCTTTGTGCAGCGCTTTGAGGCCTTTGGGTGATAAGCGCTCTAGAAGTGCAATTATTATTAATTATTATTATTACTTGAGCAACTGGAGGGTATAGGGGTCTCTGGCTGTGCCCTGCATTGACTGAACTTCTACCGCTTCAACTGGAAGCAGTTTGTCAGCCTCAGAGGACAGAACTCAAGAGGTCCATCCTGTTTTATCTGGAGTTCGTTAGGGTTCAGTTCTCGGCCCACTCCTCTTCAGCATCCACATACAACCATTTGACCATATCCTGCACAGCCTCAATCTGAGCTACCATTGCTATGCCCATGACATCTACATCCATGCAAAGCGATCCATCGATGCGTCTGGTCTTTGCATATCATCCTGACTGTCAACTGTGAAGGACTGGCTCAATTCAAATTTCCTAAAACTAAATGGCGACGAAATAGAAGATTTGCTCGTCGGAATCCTGCACTAATTGTCCAAGGTTGAACCTATCAAACTGATGCTTGAATACCAGACCTTTGAAGTTGCTAAAGCAGTCCGGAGTCTGAGTGACTCTTGATTCCTCACTCAGCTTTGAGACAAAAATCAAGAAGGTGACGAAGGTAGTCTATTTCCATCTCATAAATATAGCCAGACTGCACTGTCATCCTTTGATGCTGAGAAGCCAAAACACATCTTCATCTTTTCACGAATCGAATACTGCAATGTATTGCTCCCTGGCACTCCTGCCTACCCATTCAGTCGTCTTCAACGTGTGCAGAATGCGGCTGCTGGAGTCCTCACTTGCACACCCAACCACGATCATATATCCCCAGTACTGATATCTCTCCACTGGTTACCTGTTAAATATAGAATTGAATTCAAAATACTTCTCACCTACAAAGCTCTCACTAGCGCTGCTCTGACATCATGACCTGCTTAAGCACCCTCCTCAACACGACAACTTCGATCCTCAAATACGGGCTTGCTGCATGTGCCCATATCGCACCTCCACTCGATGGGTGACAGCCTTCTCACACACTGCTCCCAGACTCTGGAACGCCCTTCCATTAGAAATTCGATCATCTGAGTCCCTGGGCATCTTTAAATCTTGTCTCAAGACTCACTTTTTCCATATGGCTTACAAGTCTTCTAGCTGGGACTGTTAATGCGGTTCACTGTAGTCGTGCTGGGATGATGGCTCACTGCTTACCTGCGGTTGATTCGGAAGATTTATTCCTTCCTTGTTAATAATTATAATAGTTGAAGAAATATTTGTAACACTTCCTTTATGTCCTTTTATAGTTTATTGCCATTATTTGACTTTCAGTTTTACGCTCCTGATGTTGTTGACGTGCTGTTCTATCCACTGCTCAGATTTGTAACAAAAAAGCCTAAAAATTATTTATTGTTGCTGATTTTCTATTCTTATGCCGTTGTTGCTCTATGCAGCGCTTTGCGACCCTCGGGTGAAAAGTGCTCTAGAAGTGCAATTATTATTATTATAACTTTTAAAAATCCTGTGGCATGCTCCACACAGGAGAGGGTTGTATTGTCTCAGCACTGCCTCAGCACTCTGCCATGTGGGAGTCATCTTTTATTGTACAGAAGCGTATACATGAATTTAATTAAATAGCCGTGTCGAGCACTTATCCTCTCTCCTTCATAACGTTTTGCCCCCCACGTCAAAGGCATTCTGGGGCATTTTGAGACTCCTGAAGATGAGACTCCTGAGATTGTCTGAGGATGCCTCCAACGTGGGAGGCGAAACATTGCAAAGAGAGAGGGCTCAAATCGGCTATCCCAAAAGAACACCTTTGGAAAACAATAATTATGCATTGAGCCATAAAAACCTACGTCAGAACTGGAATTTATTCAATTTAAGAAGAGACTGCACATGTTTGTGTTCAGTTTATTAGTGATCAGGCTGAGACTGCTGGCTCTCTCCACTTGAGAACCTATTGCCTGGTTTCAAACCCAGGCACTCAGTAGTGTCAGCTCAGCACTTTCAGCGAATCAGCCACTTGAGCCCTTCAAAGGGTTTTGTGACTTACACAGTCACAACCATTGTTTCACTTGTTTTGCCTTAAACCAGAAAATATAATTTTTTGGTAATGCCAGTGACAATGTAGGCAAATCTATGCTTTGTTTATTTAAACTTCTCCCTATATATCTGTCATCTGAGCAGCAAGCTGCTTAGCTTGTCAATGGTTTTGCAATTTCTCTAATCCATCCTTGTAGGAGATGGACAGCATAATCTCATCTGAAAGTAGTGATCTTCTGATGAAAAGTGGTGGCCCCTAGTTCTGAATATCTCATTTGTAATTTGGCTCAGTCTTAGCTGTGGCTTGAGTGAACAGAATTGAGCACTGATTTCCTTCATCAAGGTGATCATCATAACACAGTTCCATTTGTGTCACTGTTTTCCCCTGTGTCTTTCTGCAAGGTGCCAGCCACGCTGAGGATTTCCATGACCTGAACTTTAGCCAGGCCGTGAGCGAGTCGCTTGATTAGTTGTTGATAACACACAGAGGGATTCGAGTTATATGGGACCTTATCTGGGCCAACCCATGTCTTCATGGATCTGAGTGTATGTGGTAAAGCTACCAAAGCCAGATGGTGACAATTCACAAACGCTGAGACGTGTGAGGATCACTCATCATCCTCTCAGCCACTGACGAGCACACCACAGTGTGCACTCTGAGGAAACTTCTTAATGCAAATCCCGTTACTCTTCCCTGTCTCCCGCAGCACCGCCATTTCCACGTTCAAGGACTTTGAGCTGGCCTCCACGCAGCAGCGACCAGACAGCGTGTTGCGCTGTCGCAGGGCAGCAGTGCCGCCTAACGCGGGGGATGCCGGGCGGAGGAGCACCGGCCCCGTGAGCAACATTGTCCGTGGCCCGAGCCGCATGCTCAAGCTGGCCGTGTGGGGCCTCACGGCCACGCTGGGCGCCGCCGCCATTGCCGCAATGAACACGGCGCTCGAATGGGCCCCGGACTTTGTGCTGCGGCTTTTCCCGTGACCAGATCTGATCCGTTTTACGATTGGACATTCACGGCGAATGTTGTTCTATTCAGACACGAGGAGGATCATGGTGGTGTCAAGGCTCCGTGACACCTTGGGAAATCGGATCATATGAAGAGCGACTCTTGAGCTAGAGCTTTTCAAATGGGAGTCACCTGTGATGGCAGACTGAGAGAATTATTCGAATAAGGGTGCTTCTTCACAGCTGCTATTTCTGGATAGCCATGTCGAGTGTGTCTTTTTTTCTTCATGATGTTTGACTTCCCACCTTGGATGCATTGTCAGGCGTTCTCAATGATTTAGCAGAAACGTGTTATTTATGGTACTGTGAGTTTAGAGTGTCTTCTGTCTGCCTGCACTCCTCTCCTATCAGGTCACTTTGAAGTATTAAAGCACTGCAGATATATAACAACACATTTCAACTAAACACGGCAGGTGAAACGTTGTGAAGGAGAGAGAAGGAACACTCGACATGGCTATCCCGAAAAAAACAGCTATGGAGAGCAATTTTCATATTGAGCTATGAGAACTTACATCCGTGCGAGGGTGCTTAGTTACGGCACCTCGCGTTACAATTTTGCAATGTTGCAATCGATTGTTTAAAGCCTCTGTTTTGGATAAGTCACTTTTGTGTTAATACATTCCCCCTCTTGATGCAGACTGCCATGGATAACATGGCCCAGTCACTCAAATATAAAAGCTAATGTTAATGATAAATAACCTTACTCTTTCCTGTCTTGAATATATTCTCTGTATACCATCTGTCTTTTACATTAGCCACAGTTGTGTGAAGGATGTCTTTTTATGAAAATTCATCCAGATATAATTTAATGACTGATCCAATGGATCTTGCCTCTAAGTTGTGGTGGCTAGCACACTGATCATTGCTTTGTTGCCAATTCTTAATTAAAGTAATGATCTGAAGGATAGATTGTATTCTCATGTGGCCTTTTTTTTGTACATCGCTAATGACATGCATGCTCATGATTTTACAAGACATTCTACTGTAAAGCAAATGCACGTCATGTATCTAAAGTGAGACCAGGAAAAGCACCGGGCAAAGGTGATCTTCCAAGTGAAATGTTGAAGTGGTGCTTGTTTGCAGACTGCCCTTTATGCTTTGACGTCATCTTTAGGGACGCTGGTAAGATTCTGCCACTTGTGATCATCAGATTTACGACTACTGAGTATTCGAAGCAGCCTTATCACTCTTCTTGTTACTTTGGGTTTCATTCTATTTCTTTTGAGTTCTGGTAAGTCTTAATTGTTCTAAATCACTATATTTTACACCTCAGCTCTTTGGGCCTTCGTACAGTCACCCCTTGTCTCGCAAGCAGCCGTGGTCGCCTTCATCTTCCAGCAGTTACACAGTCCCTACCGCCAAAACCAAGTACCCGTATGTCACTCATCGCGTTGCATAGCTCCACAATCACCCGAATCTCACCTCATCTTCCCACATCTCATTGCATGACCCGGATGTCGGGGACGTGGGCGCGTTTCTGCTGCTCCGACAACTGACACATAAACCACTATTTTATAGTGTATTTAAAGCAGCCTTAACTTTATCATTGTTACCTCGGTTTTATTTTTATTTTCCTTCAATTATAATGGTTATTAAATGTTCTTAAATATATTTTACGCTTAAACCATTGGGGCCTTCTCTACTGATAATGACTGAAGCCTGTCCATGCTTTGCAACAGCTGGGCTCCTGCTTCCAGCTACAACTGTGATCAGTCTGCACCTCACAGTCTATAGTCTGTACAGCATATACATACAGTCTATAGCTTATATACAGTCTATAGTTACACAATTTATAATATAGTCTATAGTCCATATAGTATATAATAGTCTTTAGTCTTTACAGTATATAATACAGTCTAGTCTACAGTTTAGTCTATAAGTCTACATACAGTCTAGTGTATACAATCTATACATAGTCTGGCTTATAAATACAGTATGGTCTATACGTAGTATATAGTGTATACATATAGTTTATATACAGTCTATAGTCTCTACCGTCCATATATAGTCTATTGTGTATACTCTACAATTGATGCTTGACGACCAGACTATTGAAATTACGAAAGCAGTCTGGAGTCTGAGTGACTCTTGATTCCTTACTCAGCTTTGAGACACACATTAACAAGGTGACGAAGGTAGCTTATTTCCATCTCAGAAATATAACTAAACTGCGCAACATCTTGTCACCCTCTGATGCTGAGAAGCTAATACATATCTTCATCTCCTCACGAATCGTTAACTACAATGTACTGCTCCCTGGCACTCCTGCCTACCTGATCAATCGTCTCCAACATATGCAGAATGCGGCTGCTAGAATCTTCACTCGCACACCCATTCACGATCACATATCCCCAGTACTCCGACGATGGACTGGCGTCCCGTCGTCGGGTGTATTCCTGCCTTACGCCCTGTGTTTCCGGGATAGGCTCCGGCTCACCGTGACCCTATATAGGATTAAGCGGTTTCAGATAATGAGATGAGATATCCCCAGTACTGATATCTCTCCACTGGTTACCGGTTAAATACAGGATTTAATTCAAGATACTCCTCACCTACAACGCTCTCACTGGCGCTGCTCCGACATATATCCGTGACCTACTTCAGACACCCTCAACACGACAACTTCGATCCTCCAGTACGGCTTGCTGCATGTGCCCAGATCGCACCTCCAATCTGTGGGTTACAGAGCCTTCTCGCACGCTGCTCCCAGGCTCTGGAATGCCCTTCCATTGGAGATTCGATCAGCTGAGTCCCTGGGCATCTTCAAATCTCGTCTCAAGACTCACTTGTTCCGTAAGGCTTTTAAGCTCTCTGGCTAGGACTGTTGATGCGGCTCAATTGTTGTACCGGGATGATGGCTCTCTGCCGACCTGCGCCTCCACGGGAACATTTATTCCTTCCCTGTTTGTAATGTAGATTTTCACGGTTCGATGCATGATTGCTTCGAAAAGCTGCTCTCAAGGGACATCCGCGTCGATTGCTCCCTCTCCCTCCATCGCGACGTTTCCACTCATACGTTCGAGGTATCATTACGGCACCTGAGGATGCCTCGTCGCGATGGAGAAAGAGAGCCCGATCGACGCGGCTGTCCCAAGAGAGCAGCTTTTCGAAGCAATCACCCTTCCTTGTTGAAGAAGTATTTTACGCCCTATAATTTATTGCAACAATTTGACTCTCATTTGAACTGTCCTAATGCAGCGCTTTGTTACCCTTGGGTGAAAAGCACTCGTGGGGAGCGGTGGTCCAGCGGTTAGCGCGCTGGGCTACAAATCTAGCGGTCCCAGTTCGAATCTCGCTCACAGCGAACACCAGTGACGATTTTCTGCACCGGCCCTGGGCCTACTTTAGGTCGACTCAGCCTCAAATGAGTACCTAGTGCAGTGTGTAAACATTGTCACAAGGGAGACAAAGGCGGGCGAGCGTGGTGCTGGTTACCCACCTGTGTCGTGTCGACCTCCATAGGTGCTCACTAACGGCACTTGACCCTACAGTCTGTTAAGGCTATATGGGACATCTTTGTCATTGTCTTTGACAGTTTATAGTTTAATAAACAGTCTACAGTGTTAACGCTATGGGTACTTTTTTTGCCAGTATACATATATAAGATTACAACAGGTTTTACCGTATCTGGCGATTATGCGGGTGTTAAGATCTTAACATCTGGCGATTATGCGGGTGTTAAGATCTTAACACCCGCATAATCGCCAGATACAGTGTGTGCATACACACTGTAGACTATAAAGTCTATATATACAGTCTATACAGTCTTTACATACAGTCTATAGTCTATACAGTGTATAATAGTCTATAATCCATACAGTCGATAGGTTATAGTGTATATATATATACATACACTCTACATACAGTGTATACATAGTCTATAGTCAATGCAGTCTATACATACAGTCTATAGCGTATATATAGTCTATACATACGTCTTTACATAGTTTAGTGTATACAGTATATAATACAGTCTATAGTCTACATAAAGTCTAATCCATACCGTTTATACATACAGTCTGTAGTATATATGTGGCACCACGACTCGGACCGCAGACTCGTGGCAGCTCGACGATAACGGCACGGCTAGGATCAGCGTTCACTCCACGATCTTTCAGCCAACGAGCAGAGACTTCTTGTCTTTTGATGTTTTATTGAATAGCGCGCGGGCCCAGGCATGACGAACATGAGCGGCGACTACATGTCGGCGCCCTGATGACTGCTCCGTCTGACCGCCTCACGACCAACTGACCACGCTCCGTCTGACCGATTCCTTATATTTCCCCACGCCTCCCCTTCTCGTGCCTTCCAGATGACATCATGCATAGTCACGTGTTACAATGAGTCACGTACCACAAGACAATGAGTAAACAACAGGAGCTCGCCAACAGGGGATTACGTAAATCAATAACACGAGTTCGATGAATCACGGGTCTCACAATCGCACTGTCCACTTGTAAAACTCTAACTCCACAGTTCCCCCCCCGGGCATTAGGCCCGTCCTCGGGCCACAACTGCCCACCAGCAATCTTTCATAAAGCCCTCCCCCTCACATATCACATCGCGCAAACCACCGCGCCAATCGCTGCACCACTGCTCACTCCCGCGGCAATGGCGCGAACCGCTGCGCCTCCCGCTATCCGTGGCCACTTCCCTCTGGGGTCTGACAAGCTGGGCGACCACAAGGGGCCCCCCCTCCCCCGGCTCCAGCGCCAACGGGCGCCACCACACTGGCAGCCCCACATCGGCGCAGCTCCACCGCGCTACCGCGGCTCCTGCGCTACTCGCGCTACTGCTATCCACCACGCCATTGCGCTACCCACGGCTATCACGCTAACCGCTGCGCTACCACTCTCCACCACGCCATCCCGCGGCTATGGCGCGAACCGCTGCGCCACCCGCTATCCGCGGCTATTGCGCTACTTCTGCGCCACCGCGATCCACCGCGCAACTTCTCTCTGGGGTCTGACGAGCCGGGCGACCACAAGGGGCCCCCCCTCCCCCGGCTCCAGCGCCGACGGGCGCCACCACAATGGCAGCCCCACATCGGCGCAGCTCCACCGCACTGCTGCGCCTCACCGTGGCTCCTGCGCTACCCGCTGCGCTACTGCTATCCACCGCGCCATTGCGCTACCCCGCGGCTATCGCGCTAACCGCTGCGCTACCGCTCTCCACCCACTACACACACAGTGCACTTACCGCTGCACCACCGCTCCCTACTCAGTACACACCGGTGTACCATCGCTCTCACACACACAGCACACTCAACCGCTAACCCCTGCAGCATCGCTCTCACATACACACAGATCGCTGACCACTACACTCACATACACAGTGCGCTAACTGCTGCGCCACCGCTCCCTACTCAGTACACAAACAGTGCGCTAACCGCTGCACCACCGCTCCCCACTCACTACACACGCAGTGCGCTAACCGTTGCGCCACCGCTCCCTACTCACTACACACACGCAGTGCGCTAACCGCTGCGCCACCGCTCCCCACTCACTACATACACAGTGTGCTAACCGCTGCGCCACCACTCCCCGCTCACTACACACGCAGTGCGCTAACCGCTGCACCACCGCTCCCTACTCAGTACACACACAGTGTGCTAACACAGAGCGCTGACCGCTGCACTCTCTTACACTGACACAAACGTACTCATACACACACACCTACACACACACGCACGTACTCGCACACACGTATACACACTCACACGTACACACCTACACACACACACCAACCGCTGTACAACGCAGCCACGCTGCAGATTCGCCTCCTGCCTTCGCCGTCATCTCCTCCCGGCTTGGGACGAGTTGGCTCCAATCGCCGGCGGGACGCCAGAACAACGGCTCCCAGCGGCCTCCAACACCACGCGCCGCCACTGGACAACGGCCAGCCCACGCGGCGCGGCCACTGGACAATGGCACGCCTGCGCGGCACGGCCCGGCGAGCCCGCGCGGCGCGGCCCGGCGAGCCCGCGCGGCGCGGCCCGGCGAGATCGCGCGGCACGGCCCGGCGAGCCCGCGCGGCGCGGCCTGATGAACATCACAATAATGTTTTCGGGTGTGGGCATCATCTAGATTAGATTCAATCTGGTGCGACTGCTCTACACCAGTGAAAGACTGTCAACTTGTAACATATAATGGGTGCCATTTTTGATGATTAAGCATTATAATGTGTTGGTTATGTATTTTGAGTCTATAAGTTTACTATGTATGTGGGGCGGCACGGTGGCCCAGTGGTTAGCGCTGTCGCCTCACAGCAAGAAGGTCCCGGGTTCGAATCTCTCGGCTCGGGTGCCTTTCTGTGTGGAGTTTGCATGCTCTCCCCATGTCCGCGTGGGTTTTCGCCGGGCACTCCGGTTTCCTCCCACAGTCCAAAAGCATGCTGCTGCATAGGTTAATTGGCTCGCAGGCTAAATTGCCCGCAGTGCCCAGTGATGGACTGGCGTCCCATCGTGGGTGTATCCCTGCCTTGCGCCCTGTGTCTGCACAGGACAATGAGATGAAGTTTACTATGTTGTTGTTGACATGCCGTTCTCTCCACGGCTCGGATTTGTAAAAAAAAAAACCCCAAAAAGTTATGTTAATTTGCTGTTCTGATGTCGTCCTTGTTGACGTGCCATTCTCGCGGCAGCTCTGTGCAGCACTTTGTAACGCTTGGGTGAAAAACGATCTATAAATGTGTGGAGGCCCACTTCGTGGGCCTCAGAGCTGCCAGGGGCACTGGCTGTGTCCCCGCGGATGTGCGCCATTGTGACCCCCCTGGAAAGTATATTGTGCCACACAGACACGCACGCAGCCACCACTACCGCACTCACCCGCCAAATGCCTGCGCGCATCCGTTGTTGGAGTGGCCATTTGACAACGGTGTACCTGTCCCACACTGATAAAGTGTATCGCACGACACGGGATTCGGTGGGTAGCAGAACGACGATGGACTCGGCCCCAGCGGCTGAGGTTTTGTCCATAGACCCTGTCAATAGGACAGTTTGGTCGGTGGTTCCTCCGTCAGCTGGAATTCGGTTTAGGGGGAGCCGAGTTCCATTCACCAGTTCTGCCGGGGCAGCGTAACTCCCCTGGAACGTTAAGCTGCAGACAGTTGAGTTCCAGCGGGGTTGCCGGCCGGTGGGGGCCACCCAGATGGCATGCGATGCAGGGCCAAGCTGGGTGGGGCTTTCTGGCGATGCGCATGATCTTCCGGTTGTTGTTCCGGGGAGTCCAGTGGCCTGGGCTCGGCTAGACACATGGCGCATGGTTGACGAGGGGGGCGCGGGGCCTCGTGGCTTTGGTGGAGCCAGACGAGGTGGTGCCAGGGTGTTAATGAGCGGTGATTGGTGGAGAGAGAGAGGACGGTTAAAAGCACGTTTCGAACCGCGGGGCGTACTTAAGGGAGCGCGAGCAAGGGAGCGGGGCAGTTTTTAGTTCAGTGAACTGGCGAGGCGAGTGGAGGCAGTTGAGTTTAGTTAACGGGATTTGAGTTGAGTTGAGTTAAGGGGAGTTGAGTTGAGTTAGGGGGAATTTGAGTTGAGTTAAGGGATTTGAGTTGCGTTACGGGAGTTGAGTTGAGTTAAGGGGAGTGCAGATGAGGAGGGGTTAGAAGCGATAGGATCGGCTGAAAGAGACTTCGTCGCGACGCGCTCGTCTGCAGCAGTAAAGGACTTCAATTCGTCCCTTCTGTCCGGTATTTTGTATCGGAGCGGATGTGTGGAGGAGTGTGTTGTGCGCGCACACGAGTGGAAGTGAGTGTGGCACCGCGTGTCGGCCAAGAGAGGGTTGCCGCGAACGCAGGTGCGGGGTGCTATCAGGAGAGCGCTACCTGTTGAGATGACTACGAGACGCCGGCTTCAGGAGCCGGCGCCGAGCGGTATCGAAGTTGAGAAACTCGAGAGAGAGATAGATAAAGAGCTGGAGGGAGAGTTCCACGAATCGGCGCCGAGCGCCAGAGAAGTTGGGGTGATTGAGGAACTCGAGAGAGATATAGATAAAGAACTGGAGGGGGAGCTTCACAAATGCAATTATTAATTATTATATATACAGTCTCTCGTCTATACTGGCCATAGAGTCTATTTTGTATACATACAGTCTATAGTTTAGACTCTATATAGTGGATACATCAGTGGCGGGCCGTGCATTTCACACCTAGGCCTTCAGTGATGTCCTACTTAGTCCGACTTCAATAAATACCTCTCATAATACCATTATTTATGACACCTGTCGGCTTTAAAAAAACCTCGACACCTCGGATCTTCTTGTGACTGGAGGCCGACCTTCCCACAGAGCTTACACCACGACTTTGCAACTGTATGATAGGTTTATTTCAAAGCAACAAGGAAGCGTAAGATGGATATAATTCTCCAATACAAGTACGGGGCAACATAGGCTGTCAGCGGCTAGCAAAAACGTGACTCAAACTCTCCAGCAGCAGGCTTTGGGATGCACTCCAGCACCCATGTTTCTCCCGGCAGACTGGTGTCTTCCAGTTAGCTGCCTGTCAGAGTCGCTTGGGTGCTCGAAGGAATGCGTGAGTGAGTGAGTCCCCTCCGCTCCGCGAAGGGCGCCCTTTATTCTGTTTTTTCCGCAGGGTGGCGTCCTCCCCCCCCCTCTCTAACTAAAAAACTTTAACTCCACATTCTTCATGTCCTTATCTGGTTGAGTTCCGCTTTTCAATTATTTTTATTAGTCTGCCACCGCACTCTCTCAGTTGTTTATTTATCCTTGGCTGGACCCCCTCACACACATAACTCTGGCTGCACCTGGTTTTCTTATCTTATTTTAATTAGCTTTTTATTATATGGTCATCCCACTTGTTACATAAACAAAGATCTCCCTGATAGCCTTCACAGATAATTGACTGCTGGTTTCGCTCAATGTCATAAAACTACTCCTAAAAGCAGGAAAAAATTCCACACACACTAAGCAAAGATCCCCCTATTAGCTCTAACGGCTTCTAGAGTCAAGTGCGGTTAGGCAGCACCTAAACTATGAAGGTCGATACGGCACACAAGGGGTGGATAACCAGCACCACGCTCGGCCACCTGGCAAGGGTTACACAACGCAATAAGTACTCATTTGAGGCTGAGTCGACCTAGGGGAAGCACAGGACCGGTCCAGAAACTCGTCAGGTGTTAGCCGTGAGCGGAAATCAAACTCGGGTTTCCAGGTTTTGTAGCCCGGCGCGCTAACTGCTGAGCCGCACACACACTCACACACACTGTGACACGCACACACGCAGACACACACACGCACACGAACAAACATCCTACAGATACACACAAAGAAGCCCCATAGCAAGAAAGTCACAGGTTCGGCTCACGGCTCGGATTCCTTTGCGTGTGGAGTTTGCACATACTCCCCACACTCCCAACCAACTTTGCACGACCAACTTTCTCTATGTCTCCACATACGGCCCCCACACACCACGTGACCACGGCTGGAGAAATCGTATACAGAAACACACTTACGCACTACTGGGCATTGCATCACCTCAATTGTGTACAAAACGGGCTATTTTCCAGCGCATTTAAAAATCAATAAAGGGTATTTAAAATTATCTGTCCAAAAAGTTTTAATAAGTCCACATAGAATACAGGCAAGCTTTAACAAGATTGTACACTAAATTGCAAAATCGCAGTTTAATATCATCTCTCTCTCATCTCATTATCTGAAACCGCTTAATCCTATATAGGGTCACGGTGAAGCCGGAGCCTATCCCGGAAACATAGGGCGTAAGGCAGGAATACACCCGACGACGGGACGCCAGTCCATCGCCGGGCATTGCGGGACAATTTTAGTCTGCGAGCCAATCAACCTATCCATGAGCATGCTTTTGGACTGTGGGAGGAAACCGGAGTACCCGGCGAAAACCCACGCGGACACGGGATCAGAAAGACACCAACAAGACACTCACAAGTGAGTCGGCTATCCTTCTTCTTCTTGTTGTTGTTTTACGGCGGTGAGTATCTAATCACAGGACGCGTACACGTCACGTTCAACGTGAGGCCAGCTCGAAGGCCTACTGTAAACAACTCGTGATCTGATTAGCTGTCGCAACTGTCTATCAACGTGCCCGTTCACTTACATTGCACAGACGCCCGCATTGTTGATTCTGAAGGCCTCAGATTTCATACAGCCTGGCAACACAAGCGAGCTGAATTCTGATTGGATAAAACTCTAACCTAAAAACAACACGAACATGAAGAGAATATGAAGAATATTTTTATATATTTAGGGAAAGTAAATTCAAAAATAAATTAACTTTTATCAAATTATGATTATGATTTATGTTAGGCCAGCAGAGGCCTTGCTGGCCCTGACGGCCCACCACTGGTATTATACAGTCTATCGTCTAAACAGCTATACAGTCTATACATAGAGTCTATACAGCTATACAGCCTATAGTCTGTGCAGTCTATAACTAGTCTATAGTGTATACATTGAGTGTATTGCAGCAGCCTTTATCATTCAATTATTGTTACATTGGTTTTATTTTTATTCCTATTACTTCTAAAATTCGTAATTGGCTATTATTCAATATATTTTACACTTAAACCATTGTGCAACACTTTGTCTCGTGTAGTGGTTTGCAGCGGTCCCTTAACTGCCACCACAGCGGCATTCTCCCGGGTTCGACTCGCGGCTTGGGTGCCTTTTTCAGTGTAGCGTTGTGTCAGGGGTTTTTTTTCCCGCTGGGTTCTTTGTTTTCCTCCCGCTGTTCAGGGATGTGCCGCTCTCTAGGTTCATTGGCCTCATGAGTAAATTACACCAGGGGAGATGTCCCGTGACATGTTGGCGTCACTTCCTGGCTGTGGCCCTTCCTTGCGCCCCGTGTCTCCGGCGGTGTGCTCCGGCTCCTCGTCGATATGATCACCTACACACACGCGGCTTAATTCCTACATCAGTTCCCTGTACCTCCAGCCTTCTGGTCATTTGCCGTGAGCTGATGATACTTCGACACCCTCGTTACATCTGCAGAGTTAAGGAATAGAGGCGTGGGGGGGGGCGTCAGCTGTCTGGTCTCGTATCGCGGTGCCTCGTGATGTCTCGTGATATGGTGACTCAGCTTTCTCGTGATGTCTCGTGATGTGGTACAGTAGAAAGGTGATGTCATTTACAAGGGGCCGCGGGGATATATAAGCGGGGGGGGGGGGGATTGGAGAAGGAAAAGGAGTCTCCTGGGGGAACGAGAAGGAGCGTCACGATGTAGGCTGCTCGTTGTGTGTCGCTACACTCCAGCCCGTGTCTTGCTGGTTACAATAAAGCATCAAAATCAAGAAGTCTCTGCTCGTCCGTGCTCGCTGACTGTTCTGTGGAGGAGTGGGCGCTGATCCTCGCTGTAGTGTTACCGCTGTAAGCCGTCACAAGCCCGCAGTCCAAGCTGTGGTGTCACACATCCATTGGGGCGCTGGTAATAATAAACCCATTAACCTACCTACAATTGATTTCCCTACCCCATCCCTGTATTAAACCCTATATATCGGCTGCCGAGGAAACAACAAGTTAGACCATTTGCAGCTTGACGTTGTTTGAGAAAATTACTGCTGGTCAGTGCCCCTCTTCTAGCACGCATATTGTCTGCAAGTGAAACCCACTTTGCACTGCTCAATGTGCACTCTCTCAACACCAAAAAAGCCCTATTCATCGCTGAACTGATCTCGGACAACAGTCTGGACCTGCTGTGCCTAACAGAGATCTGGCACTATCAAGATGATATCACATTGAATCAAACTCTTCCGCGAGATTTTGTACTCCCATCAAAAGGCTCGTTTCCATGGCTGTGGTGGCGGCCTTGTAGTTCTTCTCCATATTAATGCTGACATACGACCAATTCCGTCGCCGACCTTAAAATTCATTCGAGCATATGTGTTTAGATTTGAGGTCGGCTCAACCTGTGAAGAGAAGGACCCATCGAATATAGGTGCTATCTGGTCACATGCACCACACCCGTAATGGAGGATCAATAATCAACCTTGTGCATTTGGTAATCGCGGCACCAGGTCCTGCAAAACATCACATGACGGTAAGGGTTACTGCCCCCCCCGGCCCCCTAATGCTGCGAAGCTTGGCAGCACATTGGCATTCTGGCTATTTTTTTTTGATGAAAATAAGCTACCTTCGTCACCTTATTCATGTGTGTCTCGAAGCTAAGTGAGGAATCAATAATCAATCCGAAACTCCGGACTGCCTTCGCAACTTCGACGGTCTAGTCGTCAAGCATCAAAAGGACGAGTTCAGCTTTGGACAATTGGTGCAGGATTCCAAAAGCAAATATTCTGTTTTGTTGCCGTTTAGTTGTAAGTCATTTGAATTGAGCCAGGCCTTCACAGTTGATAGTGAAAACAACATGCAAAGACCAGGTGCATTGATGGACGGCGTTGCATTGATGTAGATTTTTACGTCATTCGCATAGCAATTGTAGCTTAGATTGAGGCTGCGCAGGATGTGGCCATGTGGTTTTATATAGATACTGAAGAGAAATGGGTGGAGGACTGAACCTTGAGGAAAAACAGACGAAACAGGATGGATTTATGAGTTACATCATCCAAGGCTAACCAACTGCTTCCAGTAGGAGTGACATGAGCTCAGCCAATGCAGGGCACTGCCAGAGACCCCTATACCCTCCAGTCACTCAAGTAAGGTCAGGTGGTCAATTGTATCAAAGGCTGTGCTCAGGTCCAGGAGAACAAGAATGCTGGCCTAGCCTTCATTAGCAGCGACGAGGTCAATAATAATAATAATTGCATTTATCGAGCGCTTTTCACCCGAGGGTCACAAAACACTTCACAGAGCTGCGGAGAGAATGGCACGCCAACAACAATGGCACTAGAACAGAAAATCAGCAACAATAGATTTTTTTGGAGTTTTTTTCTTCTAAATATACACATCGTTACAGAACATGTTAAATATGATCTGATTTTCAATTAAAATTTTACAATGCAAATTATCAGTGTTAATAATATGTATATTGGGAAATGGTTTAATGTAATATTTATTGTATAATAATAATAATTGCATTTCTAGAGCGCCTATCACCCGACAGTAATTAAAAATAATAATAATTCTGCAACAAACAAGGAAGAAATAAATGTTCCAGAGCAGCACAGGTCGGAGAAGAGCCATCATGCCGGCACGACAACACTGAGCCGCATCAATAGTCCTAGCTGGAGGACTTGAAAGCCTTATGAACAAGTGAGTCTTGCGACAAGATTTGAAGATGCTCAAGGACTCAGCTGATCGAATCTCCAAAGGAAGGGCATTCCAGAGTCTGGGAGCAGCGCGTGAGAAGGCTCTGTCACCCATCAAAGAAGGTGCGATCTGGGCAGATGCAGCAAGCCGGTATTGGAGGATCGAAGTTGTCGCATTGAGGAAGGTGCCTGAAGTAGGTCACGGATGTATGTCGGAGCCATGCCAGTGAGAGCCTTGTAGGTGAGAAGGAGGATCTTGAATTGAATCCTTTATTTAACAGATAATCAGGGGAGAGACTTCAGTGCCGGGGAAATATAATCGTGGATGAGTTTCAGAGTGAAGACTCTAGCAGCCGCATTCTGCAAACGTTGGAGACGATTGATCGGGTAGGCAGGAGTGCCAGGAGCAGTCCATTGCTGTAATCGATTCGTGAGAAGATGAAGATGTGTAATAGCTTCTCAGCATCAGCAGGTGACAGGATGTTATGCAGTCTGACTATATTTCTAAGATGGAAATAGGCTACCTTCGTCACCTTATTGATGTGTGTCTCGAAGGTGAGTGAGGAATCAAGAGTTACACCTCGACTCCGGACTGCCTTAGCAACTTCAGTGGGCTGGTCGTCAAGCATCAATTGGATAGGTTCAGCCTTGGACAATTGGTTCGGAGTTCCGACAAGCAAAACTTGTGCTTTGAAATGTTTAATTGAGCCAGGCCTTCACAATTGACAGTGAGGATGACATGTAAAGACCAGACGCATTGATGGATGACTTTGCGTGGGTATAGATTTGGATGTCATCAGCATAGCAATGGTAGCTGAGATCGAGGCTGTGCAGGATATGGCCAAGAGGTTGTAGTAGATGTTGAAGAGGAATTGGCCGAGAACTGAACCCTGAGCAACTCCAGACAAAACAGGATGGATCTCTGAGTTTTGTCCTCTGAGACAGACAAACTGCTTCCGGTCAGACAGGTATGAGCTCAGCCAGTGTAGGCACTGCCAGAGACCCCTATACCCTCCAGTCGTTCAAATAAGATCAGATGGTCAGCAGTATCAAAAGTAGCGCTCAGGTCCAGGAGTACAAGAATACATGGCAAGCCTCTATCAGCAGCAACGAGTATGTCATTAACTACTTTTACCAGAGCAGTTTCAGTATGGCCGAATCTGAACCCAGATTGGAAGGGATCAAGGAGGTTATTGCCATGAACGTGTTTCTGGAGTCGCGCGGCTCCGGCACGTTCAAGGACCTAAGATATGAATGGTACATTTGAGATGGGGTGATAATTATCAGGGATGTTGCAATCGAGGCCAAGTATTTTAAGCAAGGGGGTAACTGCGGAACATTTGAATCATGAGGAAACGATAACAGAGTGAAGTGAGTTATTAAACAGATTAGTGACGAACATGCTGAGGTGGCTGCGAAAAACTGCGGCCTGAAGGCAGTTGGTGCCTGTCATGGCGACAAACCTAGAACACATTGGTGGACACCATCGGTGAAGGAAGTCATCAAGGCGAATAGGGAGGCCTTCCAAGAAATGCTTGTGAATCGCTCTCCTGAATCGACTGAGAGGTATCGACTGGCCAAGAGGGGAGCAGGCAAAGCGATTGCTGAGGCAAAAGCTCGGGCATGGGAGGAGTTCGGGGAGGCCATGGAAAACGACTTTCGGACAGCTTCAGAGATGTTCTGGCAAAACCATCCGGTGCCTTAGGAGGGGTCGACAGGATGTCGCCCAATCTGTTTTCAGCAAGGGAGGGGAAACATTGACCTCTATTGAGGAGATAATTGGAAGGTGAAAGGAACACTTTAAAGAACTCCTTAACCCGGTGGACACGCCCTCCTTCCGGAAGGCAGTGCTGGAAACCTGCGGTGGGGTCGGGTCCATTACTGTGGCTAAAGTCACTGCGGCAGTCAATGACCTCCTGAACAGCAAGGCTGCAGGCATGGATGAGATTCGTCCGGAGATGTTGAAAGCACTGGACAGTGTTGGGGTGTCGTGGTTACCTCTGGATTGGCAAACTGGGGTAGTGGTCCCTATCTTTAAGAAAGGGGACCAAAGGGAGTGCTCCAACTACAGAGGGATCACACTCCTTAGCATCCCAGGTAAATCCTATGCTAAGGTTCTGGAGAGGAGACTTCGACCATTAGTCGAATCACAGATTCAGGAGGAACAATGCGATTTCCGTCCTGGCCGTGGAACCATGGACCAGCTTTTTGCTCTCTCACAGATAATTGAGGGGCCATGGGAGTTTGCTAACCCAGTTCACATTTGTTTGGTAGATCTGGAGAAAGCCTATGACCGTATGCCCCGAGATTTACTGTAGAAGGTGCTGCGGGAGTATGGAGCGCGGGTATCTCTTTTGAGAGCAATTCGGTCTCTCTATTCCAAGAGCGAGAGCTGTGTCCGTATAGTTGGCATGAAGTCGAATCCGTTCAATGTGGCTGTTGGTCTCCGCCAAGGGTATGTCTTGTCTCCGCTCCTATTCATGATTTTCATGGACTAGATCTCAAGGCGCAACCGAGGTATGAAGAGTATCCAGTTTGGGGGGGTGTAGGTGGCATTGATGCTGTTTGCTGATGACGTTGTTCTTCTCGCCTCATCATGTTGTGACCTCCGACGGGCACTCGAGTGTTTAGAGGCTGAGTGTGAAGTGGCTGGGATGAGAGTCAGCACCTCAAAATCTGTGGCCATGGTCCTCTCACAGAAAAGATTGGGTTGCTCTCTTCAGGTGAGGGGAGAGCAGTTGCCCTTAGTGGAGGAGTTTAAATATCTTGGGGTCGTGTTCACGAGTGATGGTAAACGGGAACGTGAGGTTGACCAGCGGATTGCAGCAGTGTCTGCAGTGATGCGGGCACTGTACCGGTCCGTGGCAGTGAAGCGGGAGCTTGGTCCTAGGAAAAATCTCTCGGTTTACAGGTCAATATATGTCCCTATCCTCACCTATGGTCATGAACTTTGGGTAATGATCGAAAAAACGAGATCGCGGATACAAGCGGCAGAAATGAGGTTTCGCCTTAGGGTTGCTGGGCTCACTCCGTGACAAGGTGAGGAGCACAGAAATCCGGGCAAACCTCAGAGTACAGTCGCTGCTCCTCCGGATTGAGAGGAGCCAGTTGAGGTGGTTCGGACATCTGGTAAGGATGTCCCCCTGGAGGTTCCCCCGGGACGTCTATCAGGTATGGCCCACTGGGCAGAGGCCTAGGGGCTGACCCCAGGACACGCTGGAGGGAATACATCCTTCGGCTGGACTGGGAACACCTGGGAATCCCCCAGAAAGAGCTGGAATCTATTGCTGAGGAAAGGGATGTCTGGTCCACTCTCCTTGGACTGCTGCCACCGTGACCCTCACCAGGACAAGCGGTCTAGGAAATGGATGGATGGATGGATTTTGGATGGGAAATGATCCAGGGGGCAGTTTGTGGGCCGAGATCTGGTAACTAACGAAGAGACCTCGGATTCTGTTAATTCGGAAAATTCCAGGAGTTTTTAGATCAAGGAAGGTGGAGGAACACTTATATAGGTATTGGTTGGTGATTGAGGCTGGGAAGAGATATGATGGGCTTCAGTTTTTTCTGAGAAGAACTGAATCAACTGATCTGCCTGATCTTTATTAGTGAAGGGCGGTGAGGGCAAATGACTGGTTGGACAGAGGAGCTGATTAATGGTCGAAAAATTAATCTTGGGCTTGTTGCAGGTATCAGCCAGAATGCTGGAAAGATGTCTAGTACGGGCACAGTCAAGTGCCTTCCAGTAGCGGATGAGCTCTTGCTTAATGATTTGGCCATGAACGGTGAGGCCAGATTTTCTCCAAGTACGTTTGGCCCTGCGTGCATTTGCTTTGAGATCCCGGCGTTCAGCAGTATACCAGGGGAATGGTTTTCTGCCGGAGACATAGCGTGATTTTAATGGGGCCAAATCATCCGGTGTGCTTGATAGCACATTATTGTAAGTTTCTGCTGTCACATCAGGGGCAGAATGAGCCGAGGCAGAGAGTGTAGTACTATTGATTGCTGTGGTGAATATGTCTGGAGTGAGGGTGTTAAGGTTTCGAATTTGGATATAGCGCTTGGTGATGGAAATGGGAGGCGGTACTTGAAGATCAAACCGCACAGCGGAGTGCTCGAACAGACCAGGATCACTGACGGACAGGTTGATTACTGATATGCCCCATGAGCAAATCAAGTTAAGAGTATGGCCGCAGCTGTGAGTGGCATATGTCACGTGTTGAGTGAAGCCAAGTGAGGTCAGAGTGGCCATGAGATCCCTTGCAAGAGGGCTCTTTAGAGAGTCAACATGGATGTTAAAATCGCCAAAAATCAGGATCCTTTTAGAACTGAAGCACATCTTAGACAGCAGCTCAGACAGTTCATTGACAAAAGAAGTGGAGGCTCCAGGTGGGCGGTAGAGCAGCACCAACTTCACAGGTTGAGCTGACCTCCAATCCAGAGACATGCTCAAATGAATTCATGGTCGGCAACGAATCCGTCAGATGTCAGCAGACACACAGTGAAGAACTGCTAGACTTCCACCAAGGCCATTTGAACGAGCTTTCTGATGGACTGCAAAGTCTGGCGGTAGGGCCTGATTCAATGTGAGAAAATCATTTACATGATGCCAGGTCTCTGTTTGGCAGAGTATGTCCAGACTGTTGTCCGTGATCAGCTCAGCAATGAGTGTGGCTTTTTCAGTGTTCAGAGAGCGCACACTAAGTAAGGCAAAGTGAGTTTCTGTTGCATGCAATGTGTGAGCTGGAAGAGGGATACTAACCAGCGGTATTTTCATCAAGCAACGTCGATCTGCAAACGGTCTTACTTGTTGTTTCCTCGGTAGCCGATGTGCAGGACTTAATAAGGGGATGGGAGTAGGGAAGTCAATTGTAGGCAGGTGAATGGGCTTTTTGTTGCTGGTGCTCTCATGGATGTGACGAGGGCATCGAAGTATCATTAGATCAAGACAAATGGCCTGAAGGTTGGTGTTACAAGGAACTGATGTAGGAATCAAGCTCTTTAAAGCCATGGATGTGTAGGTGATCATATCAAACATGGGCTGGAGCCCAACTTAGGAGACAAGGAGCGCAAGTTAAGGCCACACCCAGGATGCGGCGCCAACGCATTGCGGGACACCTCACCTGGAGTAATGTACTAAACAAGCCACTCATTCTAGAGAGCTACGCATCCCTGAATGGCAGGAGGAATGGATAAGAGTCACAGCGTTAGAGATGGGAGTCACAGTGTTAGAGATGGGAGTCACAGTGTTAGAGATGGGAATCAAAAGGTTAGAGATAGCAGTGTTAGAGATAGGAGTCACAGTGTTAAAGATATGAATTAGAGTGATGGAGATAGGAGTCACAGTCCAATAGATAGGAGTCACAGAGTTAGAGATAGGAGACACAGTATTAGAGATGGGAGTAAACAGAGTTCGAGATACGAGTAAACAGAGTTATAGATGGGAGTAACTTTGTTAGAGATGGGAGTCACGGCATTAGAGATTGTAGTTTCATTGTTAAAGATGGGAGTCTCAGTGTTATAGATGGGAGTCTCAGTGTTAGAGATGGGAGTCTCAGTGTTAGTGATGGAAGTCTCAGTGCTAGAGATGGGAATTACAGTGCTATACCACTACGAATTTGAGACGAGTAAAAACAGAGATAAGTGATTATAATTGTTTCAGACACACAGACTGATATATTAAATGTATTTAAAAAATCAAGTGCAGCTTAACTTAAGGGACCATTGCAAACCGCTTCACGAGACAATGAAAGAATGGCAAAACACAAAGTTAAATTAATGATTTAGACAAATTAGAATTAAGAAAAATAATAAAACAATTTTGCTGCGAATTGAGTTAGGTACAGATACTAAATCAGGTGAGTGGAGAGGTGCAGTTGAAGCTGTTGCTCTTGTTTTGCAACGTATTGAGGCCTCCGTTCTTCTAGTCGAGTAGGCCCAAACGGTTTTAGCATAAAAATATATTAAGGACAAATAATTATCAGTAGAATTAAAGGAAATAAAAATAAAACCATGGTAAGTATTATAAAGTTATTTAGGCTGCTTCAAATACAGTGGTTTATCTGTCGTTTGTTAGAGTGGCGGCCAAACGCTTCCAAGTTCCCCAACTGATGACGCCACCATTGCGTAGATCGAGGCTTCCCCTCGGAATGGGCTACCTCCACAAACTATCCATGTGCAAAAAGGTTCTTATTGGTGAAGAATAGCATCTAATGCTCACTTCATGCCTTGTAAAGTGTCTTGGGTGATGGTATTTCTTAACACCTGTTTCATTACCAGAAATTGTTAAGCTATATCTACTTTCATAGAACTTATTCTGTCAAATGTTTCATAGATTTTGATTGTATTGCCCAGTATCTTTACAGTATCTGTGCTTTGTAAATATAAGGTTCCCCTGAAGATGGCTTTACATCACAAACTAGTCATTCTCATGTGTAGACATGTGTTATTTTTTAATGAAGATCACAATTTCCCTGCCACAGTAAAATGATATTTTAATGATTGTCAAGATCCTATAATTATTGTAATATTTCCATAATTTATTGTAAGCAAGGTTATTGTCACGTTTAGGATAAACATTAGGGGTCTTCCATGGTACCAGGTAGACTATCCTGAGGGAGATTGTTGTGAAGCGTGGGTTCCTCCAGTCCCTGGTCTTCCTCTCTGTCACGCTTCCACGACGATCGCGTTGGCATCGGACATTCATCAGGACATCCGAGCGCAGGCAAACTGGAACTCCACTGAAGCTCCATTATAACAACAAGAAGGTCTTTATTTGTCGGCGCTGAACCCGAAGGACGATCACGCGGTCAAAACGTGGTGTATGCACAGGTACCGACTCACACTCCAATACCCGCAACGCCACTGAACTGCCCCTTCCCCGCAACCCTCTTTTTAATATCTCCCCCCGGACGTCATCCGAACCCCTCCCCTCACAGCATACCCCCAGCCAATCATCCCCCCCCTCCTTTGGCACCAATGTCTCCATCACTGTCACCCGATTCCCGCCAATGTGACCCCCGTGATGTCCGCCAATTTCTGAAAGAGGGAAGGGGGTCAGGAATGGGCCCCGGGGTGGTGACGGGGCCCTCCTTATCTGGCTTTCCCTGACACGGGTGTAATAGCACACCCATCCGGGCACGGCACGTGGCTTGACACACAAGATGTTCAATATTTCAGAACACCAGTCAACGACGGATTCAGCTATCACTCAATTCTGATGTTGGCCAGGGTCAGGACTTGAACCCAGATCTCCTCCACTTCTCTCTTTCATGCGGTCTACTCACATTGAAGAGCTGCTCATGTACAATACCAAAAGTTGGTTATAAGCACACCTTTCACAAAGTGTCTAGTTTGCAAAAGCCACACATAATTGTGGCAAAATATGTGTAACCGGTGGCTATGGTAATGAGTTGTACATATTCATGGTCGCACATTAAAATGCTGGCGTGTTAGCATCGCACCCACCCCCACATACAGGGAAACACGCCCACCATTGCGGAAGCGTTCCTCAGTGTGAGTGAAGCGTAATTGAGGTGAGAACGCTTGTTCTCAGGCGATGCACATATTTATAAATAAAATGATGTCCGTAGTTGGTTAAAAACGGCGTGTTCTTCATTATCCGCAGGGCTATAGAGTTTTGATGTGATTACGTGTGTTGGTGGGTGTGTATGAAGGTACGTGGTGTTAAGCGGTTCGACCGAGATATTGTTATTTAGGAGAGGGGGGAAAATTTTGTGAGTTTTGGCGCGAAGAGCACGTGGCTGCACGCGGCGGCCATCTTAGGTGCGCACGGTATTTTTTTATCGAGAGTGTGAGTGAAGCATGATTGATGGGCTGTGGAGTTTTGATTTGACTACTACGTATGTTGGTCGGTGTGTATGAAGGTGCTGTGTCTGCAGAGTAAAAAATATCATTTCGAGAGAAGATACTTGTGGAAGTAAGTCCTTGTGGTGGAAAAGAGTATCGAGTGTCGGCGATCAGGAGCAGTGCATGCGAAGCACGAGGAGGGATTAAACAAAAACACAACGCAGAACTTTACCATCCGAATCTCCTCCTCGCCACGTGTGCACTCACGTGCGCCGAGTTCACCTGGTTATCTGACATTCTAGCTGGCCTAGGCGCCGGCCTGCAGTCTCTCGTGCGATCGGCGGCCGCGTAGTGGGTGAAGAGAGAGATGATGCAGGTTGGAGCCGGCTACATATGCAAACAAAAAGCTTTTAAAATTTTTTACACGTGTACATATGTACACATGCAAAAGTGCCCATTGGTTAAACAGCTCGACCTGAGCTCCCAATAATTCATCGCGTGTTTGGATAACTGTTGAGTTTTCGTAAAATACAAACTGGTTGGTGAGTTAGAGGCAGAATTAGATGAAGTTAATGTGATTCTAACTGCTATCAAGACAATGGAATCCTTTTAAATAGACCCCCGCTCTTCTTCCATTGTGCCTGCAATACAGCAACCCTGTAGAAGGTGTTAACATATACATAGTACCTTCCTCAGTACGCCTGAAGAAGCCTCCAACGTGTGAGGCGAAACGTCACGAAGGCGAGAGAAGCGATCGACGTGGCTATCCCGAAAGAGCAGCTTTTGGAAGCAGTTATCAATGTTTTACACTGTAAGCTTCTACATCGCTAATTCAAAACTGCCTAAGAAAAATTTTAATTTAAAAGTTTCTCATAACCCAATTATATTTATGCGTTTTTTCAACTTGATTATAATGGAGGTTCTGGTTTTGTTTTTAGAGCCTGTTCTGCATGTGAGAGTGAAGTGCAACAGTCTACTCTTGTAAATGGCCATCACAGGCACATCCATACTCATGATTGTGAGTGTATTGGAGATCATGTCATGTTAAAACATAACTATAAAGTAGACTCCTGGTCCCTGCTTACAGGGGCAAGATGACAGATAATTGATCGCAGGGTATATAGTGTAATCAACCTTGTAGAAGTTCTCAATGAAGAGAATGTTTATATGAATTGGGAGTTTTGTACAGGGAGGAAGGAGGACAGTTTGCGGAGGCAGGCATTTGAGGGTCACCCATTGGTCGGCCACCAAGGACACAGAACTGAACAAATCAGGTGGTGGGATCTGATGAAAGCAGACCTCGGCTGTGCAAATGCCCTGCAATCTAGCGGAAGGAAGCCCTGGTCACACGTTTGAGGCACCCTCAGGCACCTGAGGATGCCTCTAACGTGAGGCGATATGTCGCGATGGAGGGAGAGGGAGCGATCAACGCGGCTCTCCCGAGAGAGCAACTTTTCGAAGCAATCATCGATTTTAAGAAAATCGACCAAACAATTAATGTATAACGATACTAACTGTACACCTGTGCCTGTGCAGTAGTTTGCAAGTGGCTGTGTTAATTATACTGTATAAGCGATATATTTTTATTATCATAGATGTTTATTCTTACATGAAGGTGGAGTGTATAGACACTGAGCCATGAGAGAGTTCTAAAAAAAGATTTGACTACAATGCAGTCCGCTAACAACCAGCTCCACAGCATCTTGACCCCTGCATCTTGCAGGGGTCAAACATCTTGCAGGGGTCAAGTATCTTGCAGGGGTCAAGCCCAATCACTCGTACCAATCAGGCTCGATGCTGCTTAAGTTCCAAGAGCGATGGCAGTGTTACATAAGTGCAAAGTTTATCTTTACAACACCAATGCTCTCTTACGTCTTATTTCAGCTCTTCGTCCCTCTGATTGAAAATACTTTTGAAACTTTTGAGATGATGTAGGTTTTCACGGCTCGATGCATGATGATTGCTTCGAAAAGCTGCTCTCTCGGGACAGCCGCGTCGATGGCTCTCTCTCCTCTCCTCGCGACGTTTCGCCTCACACGTTGTAAGAAGGCGAGATTGCTGAGTATCATCATGCATCGAGCCGTGAAAACCTACATCATTACATTGGTAACCTCTACGGGGAGGAGATACTCGATTTGTCGAAGAAGAATCTCCGCCTCCATTGTCGACGCGACCGTTCGAAGTTGTGGACGCAGGGTCTCTGGTGCCTG
>JAZEWT010000022.1:10197979-10214842 GCA_036362905.1 Mordacia mordax
TCACCTGGCCAACCTGGCTCCGTGTAAACAGCAGCTGTTTAAACTGGCTGTGTCTATGTATGTTATGTGTATAAAACATGGGGAGCAATGGCTGAGCAGTTAACACACTTTGCTTCAAACCTCGCTACCGGAGTTCGATTCCCACTCACGGTCAACACCACTGACGATTTTATGAATCTGTCTTGGGCCTCCCCTAGGTAGAGTTAACCTGAAATAAGTACCTGGTGTGGTTGTATAAACACTGCCACTAGGGAGACAAAGGCGTCCTGGCGTAGTGCTGGCCACCCACCTTCTCGTGCGTCGTGTCCACCTACATAGGTGCAACTCGCTAACGATACTTGACTCGAAAGTCTATGAAGGCTACAGGGAGGTCTTTGTATATGCACAACCTTATACTGTGCGGCGAGTGACCCTGCCGCCTGCCGGTTTACGCCGCGAACAGAGATGGCCACTGCGCCTATTGCTGGTTTAAGCAGGGCGACACAAAGTCACTAACGTAATAATAATATGCAGCCTCAGTGAGGTCATACGAATGAAAAACATGACGAAATTGTAATGTATTCAAAGCAGTACTGTACAGTAATGTACTTGATAATTTGCATTAAAAATAACCACACCTCCAATGCGCACAGGCAGTTGCGCAATGCCAGAAAATATAGTTGTCTATAAAATGTAGATATATTTTGATGTCACCCTCTTACGCTGCATCTGTCATAACTTAAATTTGAATAGCGTAGGCGTATTTTAGCTTCGAGGCACATGCATACCAACAAATAATAAATTGGTGTAGTTGTGTAATATTGCAGCATTTGTGATGCCAAATGTTTGGACTGAGGGAAGCTTTATTCTAGGGGAGCATCGGAATCCAAAGATTCAAGGCCCTTTCCTTTTTTGAATACATGCCTGTATGTGGCTAATCTTATAGCATTGCACAGTGTTGCTGCAGTATGGCAGTACTACACTAGATCACATCATATACGGTTCATGAAATTCAATGCAAACTATTTTATACATTTAAAAAATATTACTTTGGCAAAATATTGTGGTGGTATACTTTGTATACTGCACTATGATGTGAATGCCTCTGTTCTGCACTGTTCCATATCCGTCCCTATTCGGGATAATAGAGTCACATCCCACGCCTAGGGTAAGAGGCAGATCCTATCGAGGGATGGGGGGGGGGGTGAGAATAGCGAGTGGTGCAGGTGGACAAGCCGCTCGTCAGTCACGGGATGACACAAACAAGCAGGTGGCAGACTATCCGTCCCAGGGAGACAATGGTAATTAATGCAACTCGCGGGACAAAATGGAATGAAAGGAATTTCACCAATGAATTAACGTAGGCTTTCACAGATTGATGTATGAGAATTGGTTTCAAGAGCTGCTTTCTCGGGATCGCCGTGTCGCGCGTTCTTCCTCTCTCCGCGACACTTTGCCTCCCAATTTGAAGAAGACAACGCTTCCTCCAACATGGAAGGCGAAACATTGCTCTTGAGAGCAATTCTCATTTTAGCATCACAGCCCTTCTCCAACACTTCCTTTTTACTCGTTTCTATGACTCGTGTACAGTGGACACCAGTGGCCAGTCGCATACAGATCCGTTCAGGACTTGACCTGAGATGTGTTGTTTAAATAAATATTATTTAAGGTGGGCCTTCCCCTTGGTCACATCTTTTTGGGTGCCATTCTATGCTCTGTCCAACTTTTATTACACTAAAGCACCAGCTAGCTGTATTTCACTTTGACCCATACCGGGTCAGCCAAAACAAATCTGATGCATATGAAATCAAGCAAGGTAATATAGTAATTTGTTTACATGTGCACACTGTTATATAGTGTGTACAGTGTGTTGCAGATAATCAAAAACCAGTAGAACATGTTACTTTACACAATGCATGTCTAATATATATAAATACATTTCAAATGTACTAAATGTTCAGTATTCTCATTGTACTGGTGTGGGTTTTGTCACAGCTCGACATATGAGAATTGCTCTCCATAGCTGCTCTTTTTAAATAACCTTGTCATGTGTTCCTCCCATGCTGGAGGCATCAGGAATTTCTCATTAGCAGTAGAGAAATGGGGATCGAGATTGTTACTGCCCTGATTTACCGAAGAAAGCCTCGTGGAGCCACGTGACTTAATAATACAATTTATAATGCGTGGCGCATAGTCATTCAATTTCCAAAGAATTCATGCGAAGAGAAAATGACTCAGAAGCGCAATGAATACCGCAAAGGTGGGGGAGTGGGGAAGGTAGCCACGTGGTTGGCCTGCGCCAACATATACCAGACACTGCGTCTTACCTATCATGTTGTCGGCCAATTAATTAATTAGGCTTTTTTTTTTGTGGGAGGAAATCGGAGAAGCTGGAGGAAACCCACGCAAAACCTGGAGAGAGCACACAAACGCCACACAGAAAGGCACCCAAGGTGGGAATCAAACCGCCATGGGCAGGACCTTCTCTCTGTGAGGCTGATCCTGCCGAGTGTTCGCGGTAGCGGGCGGTGATTGCTGTGCGTGGTGGTGAGAGCCATGGAGTGTGGCGAGAAGGAGGATGGAGGACAGGGTTGGTTGTACCGGGCACCCAGCGTACCGTTTGAACCATAATCTCTGATAAATTCTAAGGTTCACTGGAAACTATTATACAGGACAATCTGTATATTATGGGGCAAGTGTTTGAACGCGTGTGTGTCCATGCTGAAGTTACCGAGCTAGGCTGTACCATGGTCGCACATTTTATCTGAACAACGCTGAGGCTTTTATGTCTTATTTGAAATTTACTTCCCACTTCTGGATGATTCATCATATGAAACATTAACACTTTTTTGGCTTTAAATTCCCACTTTGCCCTCTACTTTGCTAGTAGGTTTGTGTTAATATTACACCTGTCCAAACTTTTCCGCTAGATCCGCCAGATCTATTTATCTCGATAACAGAGGTTTCACTCTATTATTAGTGTCACGTACGTTTACCTAGGAGGCCTCGCTGAGTGTCGACTATTATTCAGGATGATCATATTACGTTTTCGCAATCGAGGGTAATGTTACTTTGAGAAGTCCACGTGGAGTAATTTCCAAAGAATTTTTAAGCATTGGACTGTTTGATCAGTCAATCGGTATTTAAGTTGGAAGGAACTATTGAGCTATGAGGCTAGTTTTACATTTGTCCTGTGCGGAAGGATAAGCAAGTTACTACAGTTCAGGGCACCGGGGACAATGAAATCAACAGGCCAATTAACCTAGGCAGAATGAATGTCTTTTGAGAACATACAAACTGCACACATAAAGATGCTTGAGCTGGGCTTTACACTCAGGTTATTCTTGCTGTGAGGTTCAAGTGTTACCCCTCTGCCATCCTACCACAGAGTAACTTTCTGTCCTTTATCCTGCACACACACCCAGCCATAAAACTTGCCAACTCCCCCTAGCCGTTCAACAAAACAGAAATAAACATAAACGGTGTTAAGGTTATTCATGTTTTATGTCAAAGAGAGCATATTGTTACTTACTATGGAAATATCATACAAAGACTCATGACACAGCTTATCAAATCTCCCCTGTATTTGGTCAAGCGTGCCGAATGCCTTTCAATGGAATAGTCCTAAAAGATTCTGGCTGCAAGGTTGTCTGTTTCCCGGATCTGCGTATAAAGGCGTACAGCAGAATATAATCTATCTGGTGCCTTATTTGTTTACGTAATGATGCACCCTGGGATGCAAGCACTAATATCACACCTCCACCAAACTTGTGTTTTCGAGGACATAATAAGGATAGAATATCCGTATTCAAGCAAGTGTCCTACGATGGCTCGCCTGCATGACTGTTCCATACCCTTATGTTATGTTCTGGACATTAACACTTTTAAGGTATTTTCCCCCAAAACTTTATTTTCAAATGACACCCGTGTCATTTGAAAGTCAATATGATTCATGCCATCAGCCACAAGTCTTTCCATGGGACACCTGCTTGTGACTTCCCACAAACCAGTGCAGCTTCACGAGAGAGTTTCAGTGGCCTCCTAACGTTAGCTTGATCACTGGTGCAAGGAATCAAATGGGGAGAGTATCCAGTTCACCACATCCCCCAGTCAAGTGGGCACGAGTGCGGTTGCGCTGCCTGGACACTATACCTGCACCATTGGGCACTGCGCTTTTAAACAACGCAGCGAGGATGATGTGTGCCGATTTAACGCGAGCTGGGAGTTGAACCCGTGACCTTGCGATGAGCAACCCGGTGCTGTTATCCTTTACGTTATTACTACCATGGATACAGCAATACCTGGTGCTCGCCAAATCATATCTCATACTTCGAGCCGTGAAGGCCTACATTAATACACAAATACACACACCTCGTTTCATTGTCACAAACATCCAAGGCAGTGGCGACAAAGTCAAACCTGGTATCGGCTGTCGCGGCTCAATGTATAAAAACTGCTCTCTCAAGAGCTGTTCTTGTGGCATAGCCGTGTCGAGCAATCCACCTTTCTCCTTTGCAACGTTTCTCCTCCCATGTTAGCCCGATTCCTCCAACGTGTGAAGCAAAACGTCACGAAGGAGAGAGGAGAAACGCTCGACAAGGATAACCCAAAAATTAGCTGTTGAAAGCATTTCTCCATCAAACCTCTAATGCTGCCCTGTGCCGTATAGCTCAGTGGGTGGTGTTGTAAAGACTAAAGAATACATGTTTTACAGGTGTTGTCACTTTTGTATGAAAGTAACACATCATGCCACCACATTCGCATTTTATTGCTGCTGTGCATACAGTGAACCAGTTTCATGATTAATTTTACCCCTAGGCAGGGTTCCTAGATCCATTGCTATTTTCAGTTTGGTTTTACACGCGGCCAAGTGTAAACGTTGATGAACATGCAGCCAAACACTTGAGCTATGGTACCGCCTGAGCTGCTTTGACAAGCTTGTGTATATCTCGTTTAATATTTACTACACTCAATCTCAAAGTGCGTAACCAATACGTCTAGAGCGTTTAACAAATTAACGTGTGTTCGTTCATGTACAAGTTAATAATTTGTCCTTTAAACCTTATATATAATAATTGCACTTCTACATTGCTTTTCACCCAAGGGTCATAAAAGGCTGCACAGAGCTGTGGTGCAAACAGAATGTTAGCAATAACAACGACATATGAACAGCAAATCATCAACAATAAAACCGTTTTTTAGTGTGATGTAGGCATTGGAGAAGCATGGTGATGCCTCAAACGTGGAAGGTGAAACGTTTTAAACGAGAGCGGAGGAACGCTCATCACGGTTTTCTCGAAAGGGTAGTTCTTCAGAGCAGTTCTATTATAAAAAGTTTTTTTTATCACGGAATACTACATTGCACTCTATACATTCAATCGGTGAGCATGTTCATACGTTAGATGTGTTAACGTAAAACGTATGTTTTCTGTAGCCAATACCATGATCCACACTAGAATTTAGTGTTCAGCGACGTGATGATTTTAGACCAACTGCTCATTAACCCTGCAGCGCTGTACAATAAGATTGTTACGTTAACGGATATTTGTTTATTTATATCAAGTTGTGACATTATTGACAGGAATTTTGGCATAAAACCACAACGTGGCCTAAAGTAAAAATTGATATGATTTGGACATGTTTTAGGTGTGTAATTGGTCAGAACTACATATAAACGCTCCTTCATAAGTACATATCTCACATAACAGTCCTCGTGCTTATGAATAAGTGGATTGTTACACATCTGTCATTTTTTCTGTGAGAGTATGATTTAATGCATTAAATTGCCCATCATCTAATTATAGCAACAACATGTAAATTACTGTTAAGTGAATGTGTGGCAGGGATGATGGCACAGTGAGTAGCACTGTCACTTCACAGCAACAAGCACCTGGGTTCAATTCCCAGCCCGGGTGCCTTTCCATGTGGAGTTTGCAGGTTCTCCCCATATCTACGTGGGTTTCTGAGTCGGCTCTTGTCCGTGCAATCTCCGTTTGAATTGTGTGCCGGACAGAGCACATAGACGCAGTCCACGCGAGCCGTGAGGATGCGTCGGTTGGACCGTCTGGTGGAGGAGGAGGAGGCAGAGGAGGCCGCGATGACGGCGGCGGCGGTGCCGGAGGCGGTCGGGTCAGAGCTACAAGAAGAGCTGGGCTTCCAGCCGTTGGTCGTCATCATGCTGTCCCGCGACTTACAGCTGGCGACGCGTGACTGGCTGCTCTCGCGCATACGGGACGCTGACCTCGGGGGCGGTGAGACGCGGCCGATCGCGGCATCGTCGGCGCGGCTGTTTTATATGTTCGGGTCTTCACAACCATCTTCTTGCAGTTTCATCACGCCTCCGAGTCCTTCCGTACTCGAACCAGTGCCTTCGACATTGGATGAATACTGCGCCCTTTATGAAATGTGGTATTATTGTTATTATAAGAATCAATGCACCAAGGGGCGGCGCAGTGGCCCATTGAGTAGCGCTGTCGCCTCACAGCAAGAAGGTCCTGAGTTCCATTTCCGGCTCGGGTGCCTTTCCCTTGGAGTTTGTGTGTTCTTCCCATGTTCGTGTGGATTTTTGATGGGTATCTCGGTTTCCTCCCACCTTCCAAAGCCATGATACTGTCTAGGTTAATTGATCTGCTGACCTAATTGCCCCTGAAACCCTGTAATGGATTGGCATTCCACCCTTGGTGTAGTCCTGCTTTGTGCCCTGTGTCTGCCGAGATAGGCTCTGGCTCACTGTGACTACTAATTATAAATGAATGACTCACCAGTTTCTGCTTACAACGGGCAGTTAAATTAAGTGTAAAGGCATGCTACTTGGGTTAATTGTCTGAAGAAATTGCCCTCTGTGCCCTAAGATGTTGTAACTTACTTATCCTTACCCTTGGACAACTGTTTAAAAGAGCAACAGAGCTTAGCCGTTCTGTGCAGCCTAATTTTTTGGGGCTGCTTATCGACAGCCCACAGCCTCAAGGTTGTTGTCTGTTTAAACGGCGGTCATCTAGGTTAGCCCGGCATAGCCAGTTGCCGCCCAATTATGGGGCTATTGTAGCAGAAAAGTACAGCCAGATGCCCTTCCTAACACCTATCTACTTTAGTCAGAGGGTCTTTGTATCATCATTTGTCCGCAGTCTCCCCCAAGTGTGTTCATCAAGGGAGCCTCGAGCAGGAGTGCTGGACTCCAGACCTGTCCACCAAGGGAGACCGTAACTTTAAGACTCCTCCACCAGGATACGGTTACAATCCGTGGTGGGGGACGGGGCTCACAACCTCCAGGTTCTGTGACGTCTCTCAGCTCGCTTACACCGCAAATCACCTCCTGCAGGTGCCTTCTTGAAGGCTCGGCCGCTGCAGGCGGATGTCGGCGCGGACAGTGACAGCCGCACCATCCTGGTGGGAGCCTCGTGGGAGCGGTTGCTCATTGGTGCCGAGGAAGCCGGCTTTATGCGGCTGTGCCAGGACGGCTCAATGAGGGCCTTCTCCTACCAAGCACGCCACACCTTTGAGGGATTCGCCGGTGAGTAAACGTCTCCCTGGGGTGTACTGCTGTGAGCGGGAGTGCTGCTCCCTGCTCCACCGTGTCAGCTGGGAAAGAAAACATTCTCATGGAGAATTCCAAAGTGGAACAACATGCAGGAAAAAGCAGAGAGCAGAGTTACCTGCAACATGGCGCAGCAGAGAGGAGAGTTACCTGCAGCATGGTGCTTGAGCACAGTGTGGATGCAATGAGTTAGTCGAGATGTTTTGACTTCGAGCAGAAAGTTCAGCCCGTAGGCACCGAGCACTTGGCTGGTAATTAAATAAGCTTACAAGTTGAAATCTTGTCTGGGCACTAACCTTGCCCTTAATCGTTCTAGGGGAGATAAATTAATTATTTTTAATTCGAGTTGTGCTTGGGATGTTCGTGCATGTCTATGTCGAAGTTAAAGAGGGTGGTTGCTTAACAAAGCATTTACATTCGTTGTGACTGGAGCCTACTTGCTGCACTGACTGGTACAAGCTCTGGTTGTTCTACGTGTCTCACCAACTCCACCTCCAAAGTTACTGGATTCTGCTAGGTGCAGAAGTGTGCAGTGCCCATACATGTGCTTGGGAAATGTTAAACTTTTATACGTTGGGAAAAATAAATGCAAGAATCATGAATTCGGACGAAGTTTGGTATATGGGTGGGGGATGACAAGTACATCGAGATAAATATCCCTCGTATAACCATTAGCAGACTGTTGGGACAAGTGCTGTTAGTGAGCACGTATGCAGGCCCGCACAGGACGAGAGCAGGAGAAGGGGTGACAGTCATCTTTGTCTCCATAGTGGTGGTATCTACACATTACACAAAGTTCTCATTTAAAGCTCAGTCAGCCAACAGGAGGCCCAGGTCTCAGTCAGATATTCATGACTGTTATTGATCGTGAGTGGGAAATCGATCTCGGGTCGCCAGATTCATATTGTGCACGCTAACCATTGCACGACCGCTTCACAGGTTGTCGATGACCTGTGTGTGTGGAGAGTACTTTGTTACGTTCGAAATCGGTGCATGTCACGCACACACTCAGGGTGGCTTTGCTCTCTGCTAGTTCCACCAACTCTTTTTAAGTGGCTGGGTGGCTGAGCAGTGGTAACATCTGTACCTCATTTAAAAAATTCGTGCCCAAGACAAATCATTTCCCACCTGGGCACCTTTCTCTGTGGAGTTTGTGTGTTCTCCCCCCTATTCTGCATGGGTTTTCTGCAAGTGCTCCCGTTTCCTCCCATAACAAAAAAAAACTACTCATTGTCCAATAACATCATAATATGTAAAAGTCAATGTCTGACAAATGTTTGCACCGACTAATTGTGAGGCTGCCTTCCTTCGCATCTGTGTTTTCCTCTCGCCTCTGAATCATTCTCTCTTTGAACAAATACCTTAAAGACTGAACGAATATGCACGCATGATAAATTGTGCTTATTATTTTATCAATCTAATATTTTGACATAAATCAACCCATCTGCTTGCTGTACTCCCCTCTATGAGTCAGTTTGTGGCTTTCATCATGAGAGCCATCATCACATTTGATGAGAATGCCTGTGCTGTATCCATGTGTGTCGGCAATGTGTGTGCGTACGTGAGAATCGCTGTGAAGAGCTGCTCTTTCAGTTTGGCCGTGTTGAGCAATCCTCCTCTCTCCTTCGCTGCAGTCCTCCTCCTCTCTTGGGGGCCACTACCAGGGGACGGCGAAAGCGAAACGTCGTGGAGGAGGGAGGAGCAACGCTTGGCATTGCTACCCCGAAAGACGCTGTGCTGGAGAGCAATTTCTATAGCACGTCTAGCCTTGAAAACCTACAACAATGCGATGCGCGTGTGTGTGCGTGCGCGTGTGGCGACGCAGACGATAACTTCGCGTTCCTCACGATGGCGGAGCAGCAGTACATTATCAAGCAGGCGCTCAACAACCTGCGTGCCAAGGAGGAGAAGAGCATCCCGGGATACCCCGACATCAAGCTGTACCCGGGCAAATCTCTGTGTAAGTCACCCTCCTAAAGCTTCAGTGAAATACTCACTAAGGCTTTATTTGTGTCCTGGCCTGTGTGTCATGAGTACAAAGCTTGTTGATGTCCGATCCAATCATGCCTTCAACGTGGGAGGCGAAACGTGACGAAAGAGAGAGAAGGAACACTCAACACGGATATACTGAAAGAACATCTAAAGAGAGCATTTCTCAATATGACGGTTCTGATGTAAATCTTCACGGTTCGATCCACGATGCTTGCTTACCAAAGCTGTTCTTTCGGGATAGCCGTGTTGAGCGCAAGCAGGAAATGAGAATTGAACTCCACCCGACGTGGAAGCCAGATTTAAAATAAACAGCAAACAGTTCTAAATTGAACTGGTGACAACATTAGGAATAGGACTTTTAACGGAACGTCTAAGACCAAAAAAACCTCTAAACAACTGAGCATACATGGATTATAATTTATGCAATTAAAAATTGATGTTATTTTTTGGGTGGAGCAGATTAAGTTTAATTTGATTTAAATATGCAAGAAAGGCAATGGACCCTAGGAGGAGGGGCAGGGAGGGACTTGGGAGTCTTAGCACACCTGAAGATGCCTCCATCGTGGGCGGATAAACGTCATCAAGGAGAGAGGAGGAGCGCTTGACGCGGCTATCCCGAAGGAGCAGCTTTGTAAACGATCATCGTTTGAAGCTCTGTTACTGAGACACAAGAACGAACGCCCATGCATAGTGTGGATTGTCCGATGCTTTATACAAATCACTGTGCGAGCGTGTTGCACTGACTCTGAAACTGAAGTTTTACCCAAGAATAAACGTGACTGTTGTGCACTCAGTTATATTATTGAAGCCCATCCACAAAATGCCACTCTGATACCAGATGTCCTCAGAGATATGCAAGCTGCAAGGGAGTTAGCAAGTTTTCCTACCACTGACATAAACCGGGCCCTCAGCAGCGTTGCTTGCTGCCTAAGCATATCCCGATGCCCTTTCTGGCATCACACTGCTGTTGCCATCCTAGAATCTCACCCAGATCTATAAGAACGCCAAAGAATGACATGGACATCCAAAATAAACACATCATTCGAGACCCAAGCATCGCACCTCCTGTCTTTGACACTACTCCTCAAATACACTGGTGCAACTGTCGACCGCATCAAAACATCAGCAGGCCAATGTGCACATATCCTTCAGAAATGGAGAAGTAAAGACAAACCACAGTAGTGCGAATCTGGCCATGCAACTCAAACTATGGGCCGTGTAGCAAACCACTAGCCTGGGCTCCTTCAACGGAGGAGGAATAAGCAAAACCACAAAAACTCTCTCCTGAAGCCCTCTCGTGAGCAGCACATGTCTGCATTGGCATTTAGCTCATTAACCACTCGCCATGCTCAATAAAATCAGCTGATCTTCAGACTATGACTGGTTGAGGGCTCAGCTTGGCATGGCTAGCTAAACGAGCACTAGAAACTGCACCTGAAACATAGCATTGATTCAAAGCTTTTATTTCGGGATTGTTGTGTCGAGCGCGTCCCAGTAAATGGTGGCACCCCCTTGAACAGCAATAACGTGAACCAACGTGAGAGGCAAAAACTCGCACAGGAGAGAAAAGGAGCACTCGACAAGGCTATCCCAAAAGAACAACTTTGATAAGCAGTCATCATGCATCGAGCCGTGAAGACCTACATAAGTTAAAAAATGTATTTCGCTCGGCTGTGTGCACAGAGGCAAAATGTATGAACTCTCAGCCTCGTATCATTGTCTGATGGTTTCACCACTCTGTCTCCCACTGCTCTCCCACCCCGCCCCCACCCTTCTAATCCCACCTTTCAAATTGTGTCTTTCGCACGCGAGTCAGTCCGCCGTTTGCAGTCGAAGCGGCTACTCGTTCAGATATACCCGCTGCACGACAGGGAGGAGCTGAAGAAGCTGTCGGCGCTGTGGTATCAGCAGGTTAAACCATCCTACCAGCCTCTAGGTGAGTGCTAGCCACATGTGATATCTAGCAGCCATCACTGTTCTGAATCATTTTAATAATAATACAGTTTATAATGCACCGTGCAAATTCCATGTCTAGTCATGGACGAGACACAGATGCAAAGGTGCAAAGAAACCGCAGAGAGGGTGGGGAGTCAGCCAAGTGGTCAGCCGGCGCCAACCAACCAGACACTCCTTCCTATATATTAAGATATCAGTCAATTACTGAGTGTTCTTTAGTTGTTTGAGGAAACCAATGAACGCAGAGGAAACCCACGCAAATCAGGGTGAGAACACACAAATTCCACACATAAAGGTACTCAAGGTGGGAATCGAACCGCCTCAGACAGGATATTCTTTCTGAGGTGCAAATGTTACCACTGCACCATCCTGCTGCCCACATGAGCTAAGCACGTAGCCTTCCATAACCTGTCCAATGATCTGTGTTAGGGCTATTTTACAGATTATACACACTGCAATATATACATTTTATTCTGCATTATATGCAGTGTGCAGCATAAGTCGCTTTACCAAACATAATTAAATCAGATTGTGAGGAGTAATATATATTAGTTATTGCAGACATTTTTCAAACTCTACTCCATAATGATCAGTAAACATGTTGCATCTTGGACCACTAAGCAACACAAAGCTGGGCGGTGGTACAATTCTGTTGTGTTTTTCAACGTCTAGAAATCTTGGCGTATCACTTAAAGCAACATATGCTACACACCGTATATGTTACGCAGCATATTCCAAAATATGCAACATGAATATCAGTGATAAATTCGATTTTTTTGGGTTAGGTAACATAAAAAATGTTTGTCGTAAACCCTCCACCACCCGACATTGGCCAACATGAACAAAACTTACCAATTCTTCACTATCTTAGCACACCCTTGGGTTGGAGAGCCAACTCACAGCATTTACAAAAGAAATACGATGTTTCGCTAATAATTGCAATCAGTATCATTAGGCTACCCGTACGTACTTGAGACGAGTTCGCTTCAGAATAAAGAGTAACCGGATACGATCTCGTTATATGGGGAGGCTGTGATGTCATCAATCGCATGCTCGCCCGTGCTGGGATCCAATGGGGGGGTTTGGGGGGGTTGGACAACAATTACAGGGCTTTTGAAAGTTAGGTTAATCAGTTAGATTAGTCAGGTGTTACGAATTACGTGATTCTTATTGGACAAGGGCCAAGATTGTCAAATTACCTTCATCAGAAAGTGTTATGCAACAGGATTGTGTTAGCGTATCATGATATATGTAACAAATCAAATTTATAGTCTGAGAATAGGTTTTTTTAACAAAACACACTTTTTTTTAGCTATCAGAACGATTAAAATTATTTTATATAAATTTCAATAGATTCTCAGATTTGTCTAGGCCAATAGTTATTAGTTATACAAAATAGTTAATGTTGTCACTTACCAACCCATACCAACCAGTGTGGTCAGGTGCAGTCAACACAAGCACTAGGACTGATATGCAATAGGCAGTACTCATTAAGCCATGGACCAAAAAACAGCAGTAAATTATAATTAATATAAGCAGTGTAGTAAAGCACAACAAGTAAATTGAGTACCCGTCGCTGAGGACTTTTGATTGGTATTCTCTGGAATGCATGGTAAGATTTTGTCTGGGTCCTCTTTGGGTTAAACCCACACGAAAAGCCCCCCCGACAAAATGTTCACAACGCAAAGTTCACTTGAAAAATTTCACGAGACTCATGGATGCTTTTTGAAATCATTTGATAATAATAGTAGTATCAGAGAGCACCTGTTAAATCCAGCATGGCACTTAAATGAGTGGTGAGGACAGAATCATATCCACCCAGTGCTGTTGCTTTTGAATGGCAGAACATACTTAAGACTGAGTCAACCTAATTAAAATTCAGGACATGTTGAAGCAGCTGAGTGTAGAGCTGGCTGTAGGACTGTTGATGCTGCTCACTGCTGAGTGCTTGGGTGATAGGTCGCTGCTAACCTGTACCTGCTCAGTAGCGCTTCTTACTTCCTTTACTTGATAACAATAATTTTACTTGTTATTTTCTGTGTTTCATTGATTTATCGTCATTCTTTTACTTAATTGATCTACTTTTTTGTTGTTGATATGCCGTTCTCTCCACAGCTCTGTGCAGCAATTGTGATGCTCGGGTGAAAATCGCTCCAGAAATACAAAATATTATTATTACATAACAGAATTGTATTAACGTTCAAGATATATGTAACTACTAAATGTATAGTTTGAGAATGTGTTTTCAAGCCGCACTTAGTTTATAGCGATCAGAATGATTTTTCTTTTTAATCAATTTCAATAAATTCTCGGAATAGTCTGGACCAATAATGATTAGTTTTACACAAAATATCAAAGTTGTAAAAATCAATTGTATAACCTTGTTGACAAGCATACTCAGCCACTGCCAAAAGCTGAACATATGAATATTTAATATTCCTGTGATGTTCTTTAAGGCGTGTACTAATATTTCTACCCGTCTGACCGACATAACATTAACCACACGAACAGATGATACGATAAACGTCTTCTGTGGAGAATTTTGGTGGTTTATCTTTGGTACTAGTTAAAAGTCCCTCTATTTTTTTTTTGTATAACTAATCAAAGTCCAATTACATATCACTTTCTGATGAAGGTAATTTGCCAATCTTAGCCCTTTGTCCAAAAAGACTCACGTAATTCGTAACACCTGACTAATCTAATCGAATTAACCTAACTTTCAAAATCTCTGTAAGGCGATCGAAACGATTTCTCTTAATTCTGAAGCAAACGCATCTCAAGTTGGTGCGGGTTGCCTGATGATGCTGATTGCAATTATCAGCGAAACGGTGTATTTATTTTGAAAAATGCTCTGAGTTTGCTCTCCAACACACTGGTGTGTTAAGATAGTGGAAAATTGGCATGTTTTGTTCACGTTGACAAACTTTACTAATTGGATGTTGTCAGGTGGTAGAAGGATTTATGACAAATATTTTTTACGTGGCCTAATCCAAAAAATGGAATTAATCGATAACATTGGTCACGAACCGGCGATGGACCGGCGTCCCGTCGTCGGGTGTATTCCTGCCTTACGCCCTATGTTTCCGGGATAGGCTCCGGCTTCACCGTGACCCTATATAGGATTAAGCGGTTTCAGATAATGAGATGAGATGAGATTGGTCACGAAAGCCTTCAGATATAAATATTAGTATTTATTTTTTTAAATTTAATTAGCTGGCCTGGTCTGGCTAAATGTGATTTCCAGCTGCCCGGAGTTTCTCTGTGCTGTGAGTTTGTCTCATCTCCCTCTATCCCATCCAGAGCCACATAGAAGAGGGTCACGGTGTGACAGCTGGTCTTGGACCTCAGATCCAAGTGGACTTCAGACAGGGTTATGGTAGCCTCAGAAGACACCTCATGCAGAATTTTGACCCAGGCCTTCATAGAACTTTTGGCAACCATCGCCTCGCCTTAGGGGAAGCAGCGTGGCACGGTGGTATCTTCCAGGCCACATAGAAAAGTAGAGGAGTCTGTTGCATTGTTGTTTCATGAGTCCGTTTTGTATTCCCCTCTCTGCTCCTCGACTCTCTTCTCTGCTTTGTCCACAGAGGCGATCCGCCGTTACTTCGGGGAGGAGATCGCACTCTACTTTGGCTTCCTGGGCTTCTTCACGTGGGCGCTGGTGCCCATGGCGCTGATGGGAATGCCCTACTACCTGTTTGCCTGGGAGGACTTTGACAAGTACGTGGTGTTCGCCGGCCTGAACCTGGCGTGGGCCACTGTGGTGCTGGAGATGTGGAAGAGGCATAGCGCCGAGCTCTCCTTCTGCTGGGGCACGCTGCTCATGAGGCACGACTTCGAGGTGCGGCTGCGCCCCCGAGCCTCGATGGCTACCCGTCTCTGCGCCATTCACAAATTACGTGGGGACCCATAGTGACTGGCACAGCAAACTGTATGACTTACCCTGCTATAGACTGAATGCACCCTCGGGCTGTTCTGCGCCACGTCGTGAGATGCTCTCACGTTTAGCCGCTGTATAATTCGAAATTATATTTGATTACAGATGTGAGTCCCATTGTCCCTATGTTCCATGTGTCAGCGGGGTAACTCTAGAAGCTGTATGGCTGGCCACTGCATACCGAGCTCCGGGTATTGTCCATCACGCATTTTGCTATTGCTTGCCATGTGGCTATGGAGCATGGACCTCCTCTCTCCCTCCCTGACTTCTGTTGCTTCGCGGGAATCCCCGTTTAAACCTTGCAAGCTCACTGTATAGTTTCTGGTGTAATAGCAAACATCTCTCCCTCACCTCCCTGCACTTCCTCCCCCCTCCATCACCTCCCACCCTCTCACCTCCCCTCCGTCCCTCGCAGGAGCCGCGTCCAGGTTTCCACGGGGAGCTGGGCACGAACCCTGTGACGGGCCGCAGGGAGCCCACGTACCCGAGCTGGCTGCGCTCGCTGCGCGTCTACGCCGTGTCGGTGCCCTTCGTGTGTGCCTGCCTCTACCTCTCCTACCTCGTCATGGACGTCTACTTCTGGATGGAGGCGTGGGTGCAGGCGTGGCTGCACAGCGGCGACGGCGCCGGGGGGCTGCTCGCCTCGCTGGCGCTGTACGTGCCCAGCGTCATCTACGCCGTCGTCATTGAGGCCATGAACCGTGCCTACCGATACCTGGCGGAGCTACTCACCGAGTGGGGTCGGTGGCCGGGCGTGGCGCGGGACATCGCTTGTAATAAGTCATCGTTAAGCTTGCTCTCGAGGGCCACTGTTGTGGGATAGCCGTGTCGAGCGTTGTTCCTCACTCCTTCGCGACATTTCGCTTTCCGTTGGTCGGATCGTTAGTTGCAATGTTTGTTGTATTGCAGGAATCTGACATCTTGAGCTTGCAAGCTCACTGGGTACTTTCTGGTGTAATATTAAACATCTATTATGTTAGAGGCATCATCAGGCTTTTGACCGCTTAAGATTAAAGAATTCCAAAGCCTGATGATGTTTCGGACGTGGGAGGCAAAATGTCAACTCTTAAGAGCAATTCTCATTGGAGCAGTGCTCAGTCACTAATAACTGCAACAAAAACGCTTAACATTTAGTTTAGCCCTTAATTTGGCATTATCTGGCTCTACAGACTAAGTGCTCTGTAAATACACAATGAGCGTTTTTATATAAATCACTACGGCTTAGTTTGCGTTGAAGATGTTGCGCTATAATATCATCTGCTGAGAGCCCGTGTCCAGTTAGAGGTGTTGTGATTCTCTCTACGACTGATAAGTTCTGAATGAAAATGTCTCCTATCCCGTCATGTGATGCCGATTATAGGATTGAAATAAAATAATAAATGTAAGCAACAGGGGCGGCGCGGTGGCCCAGTGGTTAGCGCTGACGCCTCACAGCAAGAAGGTCCCGGGTTCGAATCTCTCGGCT
>JAZEWT010000022.1:10230468-10247844 GCA_036362905.1 Mordacia mordax
CCCGCGACCCGGCACCGGATAAGCGGAAGAAGATGGATGGATGGATGGATAACGTCCAGAAGGCCTCTGCATTATCTATCGCCGCTGGTTTCTTGTCGCTGACTGCGTGAGTGCATCGCTGAGTGATGATGAACCCCTATGCCGCCGCTTAGCAACCCCTGGCAGCCCGCGCCACATGGCCACACGTGCCACATGGCCACTCGCGCAAGTTGGACCCACGGGTGTCTGGTGGGGATTACGACTGAGGTCGACTCCCTTGGAGGGTTCCCCGCCGAAACACCACACAGCCATCGTGTGGCCTCCGGGCTCACCTAAACCACGGCCCCCGTTGATTACCCGATTTTGACCCTTATTTTAGAGGGCCTCAGTCTTCTCTTGATTAAAAAAAAATGCTCCGAGGGGATTGAGGCTGTGGTGGGGTTTAACTAAACATCGCTTTCGCAACGCGCAGTGGAGCGAGCCTGGTGCTTGCCATGAGTATGGGGCGTGCGTTCAATCCTGATGGACACGTGGTCGCACGGTGGCAAGGACTCGGTCGGGACCACTCGCTGGGGGTCGGTTGCCTTTGGCACCACAAACCTATACTGCCATCAGCAGCCTGCCACTCAGAACCAGATTGAAAGAATGATCTTTTTTTTCGTACAGAGCCATTCACACAATCAGGCCTTACAATGATTTGCATAAAACAACTCAAGTTCTGAGCCGTGACGACAAAACGCTTAACCAGTACAATCGAATAAAACCCTTGAACTTGGGTTTCCATCTGTACTGGTTGATTCTAAGCTCGTTCTCATTTTTAAGGAGGCAGCTGTTCTGGAAAATCTGTAAGTTTAGGGCTTTTTTTTTTAAACACAGGGTACCGTATCCTCTCTTATTCTCATTACTCCACGCACGATGTCCCGGTTTGTGTGCCTCCGAGGTGGCAACCTTACACACAGTGGCGCAGTGAATCGCGCTGCCGCCTCACGGCAAAACGAGCCTAAGTGCGATTCCTGGCTCTGGTGCCTTTCTGTATGGAGTTTGCGCGTTCTCTCTCCCCGTGTCCGAGTTTTTGCCGGTATCTCCGGTTTTACCCCACACTCCAGAGACAACCTGCGTACTGGGTTAATAATCCTGACGAAATATCCCCCGGTGTCCTGAGACGTTGTAACTTGCTTACCCTTCTCCGCTAAACAACTGTTAAAAAGAGCCACATAGCTCAACGTTTCCTTCCAGCTTAGATAAATACATGGCATGCTGACATGACCCTAAACAAACAATACTGACTGAAATTAACGGAACAAACACACTGCGCCCTTCCTGCCGCATACTTTTAAACCCATGACGAAATGGGTATTAGGGCACGGGGCTTTAAGCAGTGGTGTCCGCTCGACCTGCTGGCTGTGCACATTTAGCCAGTGCAGATTAGGGCTATCACAATAATGACTCATGCATTTATTGTGTGAGGTCATGCCTATAGCAGGGCCGTGAGGGCTTTTTTTATCACACAAAGTAGGCTGGTCATTATATATCCAGTGCTACATCAAGCACGCACGTGCCTCTTGCCACAACACGTCAGAGTCCCGCGTGATGCAAATGTGCGTGCGACTGCTGACGCATTGAAATTAAATGGCTCCTAATAAGTTCGCAATGTTCCCCATCACTGTGAAGTCGGTGATTGCTCTCCAAAGCCGCTCTTTCGGGAGAGTGTCGAGCGCTCCCCCTCTCCCGGGACGTTTCGCCCCTCGCGTTTTGCCCCCTCCCTTCCACACTGGAGGCAAAACGTCGTGGAGAGGAAGAGCGCTCGACACAGCTATCCAAAAATGACGCCCGTAAGGAGCAATCATCACGCATCCAACCGTGAAAACCTACATCAGTACTCTGTGTGAAATGTTTAAATGCATCTTGTGCTTTGTGAAGGTGGCACTGTAGGGCAGTGGGTCTCAATGTCGCCCTACAGCAAGCCACCCGGGTTCGATTCTCAGCTAAGGTGCCGTCTGTCTGGCTGGAGGCTGTGTGTTCTCCCCTTGTCTGCGTAGGTATTCTTCGGGTACTCCGGTTTATCCCTATAGTATAAGACAAGCTGCTGATGATTAATTTCTCCCACTGCTTTGCGATGGACTGGTATCCTATCCTAGGCATAGTTCTGCCTTGCACATTGTGTCTGCAGGGATAGGCTCCAGCTCACCGCGACCCTGTACATGATTAAGCGGGTACTGATAATCAATAAATAAATGTTTTCTGAATACATATTCCGTGTTAATTACCTTCAACACGTGTTTTATCGCTTTGTTCTGAATAATACTTATCACCTCTATCTATAATCCACCATTTTTATACATTCATAATATATACATCTATAATCCACTATTATAATAAGAATTACATTTATAGAGCGCTTTTCACCTGAGGGTAACAAAGCGCTGCACAGAGCTGCGGAGAGAATGGCTCGTCAACAACAACAACATAAGAACGGAAAAATGAGCAACAACAATATTTTTTTGGGGTTTTTGTTTACAAATCCGAGCTGTGGAGAGAACGGCATGTCAACGACATCAGAACAGTTCAACTGAAAGTCAACAATAACGATAAATTCTAGGACATAATGTCAGCAGAAAAAAAAAATTCTTCAACAAACAAGGAAGGAACAAATGTTCCCGAGCAGGCGCAGGTCGGAAGAGAGCCAACATCCCGGCACGACAACACTGAGCCGCATCAATAGTCCTAGCCGGAGGACTTGAAAGATTTACAGAACAAGTGAATCTTGAGACGAGAGCAGTGCGCGAGAAGTCTCTGTCACCCATGCGACCTGGGCACATGCAGCAAGCCTGCTTTGGAGGATCGAAGTTGTGTTGAGGAGGGTGCCTGAAGTAGGTCAGGGATGTATATCAGAGCTGTGCCAGTGAGAGCCTTGTAGGCGAGAAGGAGGATCTTGATTTCAATCCCGTATTTAACAGGTAACCAGTGGAGAGACATCTGTACTGGGGATATGTGATCGTGGATGGCTGTGCAAGTGAGGACTCTAGCAGCCGCATTCTGCACACGTTGGAGACGATTGATCAGATTGGCAGGGGTGGCTGGGAGCAGTGCATTGCAGTAATCGATTCGTGAGGAGATGAAGATGTGTATTATCTTAGCATCAACAGGTGACAGAATGTTGCACAGTATGGCTATATTTCTGAGATGGAAATAGGCTACCTTCGTCACCTTATTGATGTGTGTCTCGAAGGTGAGTGAGGAATCAAGAGTCACACCTAGACTCCAGACTGCCTTAGCAACTTCAATAGTCTGGTCGTCAAGAATCAATTGGATAGATTCAGCCTTGGACAATTGGTGCGAGATTCTGACAAGCAAAACTTCTGTTTTGTCGTGATTTATTTTCAGAAAATTTGAATTGAGCCAGGCCTTCACAGTTGACAAGTGAGGATGACATGCAAAGACCAGACGCATTGATGGATTACTTTTCGTGGATATAGATTTGGATGTCATCAAGGACCTTAGAGATGAAGGACCTGAGAGATGTATATACATTCATAATGTACCCTCTCTCATCTCCCGTCTACATATCCTACTGACTCTTTTTAATGCATCCCACCATACAGAATGTTGACTATAGGCAAATGTATGACTCATAACAGGTGATAAAATATGATAGCATGTTTTATTCAATCTCATCAACTTTTCAGAAAAGTGAATGCTGCATGCACATTGCAAAGTTAATACTATGTATACTACGTAAATCCAATACTGCTCCTTCAAAACAAAGCTCAGCGGTGAATTATTCTCGTTGCGTTTATGATTTCAAACGCACGTAATATTGACATCAGCACATTTATCTTCGGTATCCAATCTGTTTCATTGTTGTGCAAGGTTCCTGTTTTTACACAGGAGGTGCTCGTGCTTTCAAATTATAGTTGTTTTCTTGCCATATCATTTAGAATCAACGAGAAAACAAATTACACCGGCGTGGTTGTAAAATCGTCCGATAATTGTAACGCGAGGGCTGTGGCAGTTATAATAAGTTTCACAGCAATTCAGCTACAGCCCGTCGTGTTGCATTCAACATTAAAACACAGTAAAGCGTACCGTTAAATGGTTTAAATTCTGTTACAGAGTTGTTGGGTCGGAGCATTTCGTTTCAATACAGTATATTTATACTGGTGTGGGTGTTCACAGCTCGATGCTTGATGATTGATTCCATAAGCTGTTCATTCGGGATAGCCGCGTCGATCGCTCATCCTCTCTCCTTTGCGACGTTCCATACGCAAATCGAAACCACCAAAATCTATCTGCACGGCTGAAAAACTGCGAGAGCTTAAACTCAACAAGAATAAAGACATACTCATTGTGAAAACAGGCAAAGGAAACGCGACAACCATCGTCAACACAGATGATTGATTACAGGTTGAAAATGCAGGAGGAAGTCAGCAACACTGCAGTATATCAGAAATTCAAACGGGACCCAATCAAGAAAATCGAAATCCGAACAAAAAACATCATCAAGGAGAATATTAAAAGTGAAGAGAAAAGAAAAACGTTAAACCCACAGGACAGCAAAATTCCCAGGTCATACAGGCTACCGAAGTTTCACGAAGAGGGGACCCCGTACCGACCAATAGTAAGTGCAATAGGTTCACCAAGCTCCAAATTCACCAAATAAAATAGCCCAAGACTACAACACAGTGGAGCTCGCACCTTCATAAATCAAGCACTTAAGACCTTCATCGAAATACTGAAACAAACCACACTCACCAGAACGGATCTGCTCGTCAGTTTTGATGTGGTCTCCTTATTTACAAAAATATCTGTTGAAGAAACCATCAAGATGATTGAAAAACAGTTTGACCGGAGGTTAGTAGAGCTGGCAGAGGTATGCCTGACAACAACTTATTTCAAGTTCGACGGGGAGTTTTACCAACAGAAAAATAGTGCATTAATTGGATCAAAAGTCTCACCCTGTATCTAAGAGGTTTTGGAAAGGAAGCCATTAACTCAATCACATTCAAACCCACCCACTGGTATCGATAGATTGATGACACATTCGTTGTATGAACAGAAGCTAGAGGAATTCCTTGATTACTTAAACTCCATACACCCAAACATCAAGTTCACCATGGAAACAGAAGAAAACGTCCAAATCCCGTTCCTGGATGTACTGGTGAAGAGAAACGCAGAGGGGACGCTCAGTCACACTATATACAAGAAGACTACTCATACGGACAGGTATTTATACGCGGATTCTCACCATCACCCGAAACAGAAACGGGGGATACTGCATACCTTAGCCCACCGGTTAAAAACAATATGAGAAAACAACATCTAAGAAACGACATCTACAACATCTACAACAAGCACTACTAAGCAATGGATACACAAAAACCAATGTCCAATGTGCCATGAGAGAACCTAGACAGAAAGAGCATGAAAATGAGGAGGAAGATACCAAAATACGTGCTTTTCTACCATATGTGAAAGGCACCACTGACAAAATCAGCAAATATCTAGAGAAATACAAGATATAAACGGTCTTCGCAACCCATTATAAAATACAGGACGTGCTAAAATCACCCAAAGACTGACTGCTATTACAGACAAAAGGCGTGTATTGCATTCATTGCAGAAACTGTGAAGAAGTGTACATCAGGCAAACAGGAAGAAAAATAGCCACAAGGAAGATAGAACACGAGGCAGCAGTACGTCTGCTGCATACGAATAAATCCGCAACGGCAGCACACTGTAGACAAACAACACAGAATCGATTTTGACAAGATGCGTGTACTGGCTGCTATCCGCCACAAAGCCCCAATATTAATCTGTGAAGCAATAGAGATTAACAAGACAGAAAAGAAACCATGAACCGCAAACAATGAGAATAAAGCTCAGCCAAACCTTGAAGCCTGGTTTTAAAATCAGCAATGAACAGCTATAAAATACTGGACTACAGACATTAGGAGAGAGCACTCAACACGTGCTTGGCATTCATGGCAGACAAATTGGTGAGTTAGAGGCAGAGGTGGAATTGGATTAAGTTAATGGACCCCCCCCCCCAAAGATGCCTCCAACGTTAGAGCCGAAATGTGGTGAAGGAGAGATGAGGAGCAATCGAAAGCGGTTATCCAAAAAGAGCAGCTTTTGGAAGCAATCATCATAGTAGCAATACCTGTTTAATCCTGTATAGTGTCGCAGGGTACGGAAACCTATCCCAGCAGACACAGGGGGCAAGGCAGAGCTACATTCAGGATGGGACGCCAGTCCATTGCAAGGCAGCAATACAGACACTGTACGACATATTATATTTCAATGTTTAAGTCGGCCATAAGGTCTCACATTTATTTAAAAGCAAATAATGATATTCCCGAGCCGGCAATCGAACCCGGGCCCCTTGTTATGAGGCGGCAGTGCTACTCACGGCGCCATGGTGCCTCCTGGAACGAGAACTGAAACGTGTACAACGTTGAGAGATTGCAATAGGAACATGGATTGAAACACATAACGCAGGTTAAATACAATTGAAACTGTCAAAGTGGATGATGGTCGATGGTCAAGAGTTATGATAGAGTGACAGTCAAAGAATGGAACGCGTCCGAGAGAATATTTACAGAGATGGAGCCATGATATCAGCTCGTGTGCTGGGTCGGCACGGATCTTTAATATGACAGCACCGTAAGAATTGGCGACGACTTGGAACGTGGAATTGACACCACTTGTTAAGAAACCGCCGAGGGAGATGGTCACCTTCCTATCGCTATAGCGAGGACTATGTATGCCACCTCGGAGGCACAAGTGGGGCACATCGTGTATGGGGCAAACAGAATGAGAGAGGACCCCGAGTATCTGACACAAACTCAGACCTTGAATGACGACTCGCTCCGTGAAACCGCATAGATCCCCCAGGACTGTTGCCTCCTCAACAAGCGCGATCCTGGGGAAACCAGGACAGGTGGCGACCCTGGCCGAGACATAGTTTGACCCTTTCTCTCCTGAGCCACCGCCACCAGCTACAGCAAGGCCCGCGAGCCACTGGCGCTCCCTGGTGGCCCAAAGTGCGGCCCCTGATGTGCGGCCCCCGACAATACACGCACACGCAAACACCCCCATCATCATAATCCGCCATCAGTGCAGTTAAATTGACCCAGTGGTTTCAAAAGAGCATTTCAAACGCGAAGCAGAAAAGTGACATAACCACATCACTGTACTCATGTAGGTTTATGATTGATGTACCTATATAACACAACACCATTAATCTAAACGATTCAGAAACGCATGCTGATGCCTCCAACGTGGGAGGCAAAACGGTGCGAATAGGAGGAGCGCTGGACACGGCTATCCCGAACGAACAGCTATTGAGAGCGATTCTCATAACCGCACCATTGGGTAGCAGGATACACACAATTATGCTTGTTTTGCAGGTGGTGGCTCAGCGGTCAGCGCGCTGGGTTAAAAACCAGGCGACCCGCGATCGATTCCCTCTCACGGCCAACACCAGTGACGATTTTCTGAACCGGTCCTGGGCCTTCCCTAGGTCGACTCAGCCTCAAATGAATATCTAGTGCAATGTGAAAATATTGCCAGTAGGGAGACAAAGGCCGCCAGGCGTAGTCCTGGCCACCCACCCCCTCGTGTGCCGTGTCGACCTGCATAGGTGCATCATACCAGCACTTGACCCTACAGTATTTTACGGCTATGCGGGGGATCTTTGTCTTTGTGGTGGCCGTGACGCTCTCGTCTTGTCGGCGAAAGTGGCCTTCGTCGACACTGAGCTAGAGCGTGATCCACTTAGTCAGGGCATAGTTGAACACGAGCATAGCAGCAGCTGCGCCGAGGCATGCGAATCCGCCGGCCTGGGTATCCGAGAACACGAGCCCCATGCCCACGAACAGCAGGCACATGGCCACAACCCACGCCTGAATGATCACGAAGCCCTTCACGAAACAGAGGCAGCAGCCGCCGGCCACGCACGCTGTCCTGCTCACGCGCTCCAGCCTCGTGCAGCGGCGGCACGAGAAGCGGTCGAGCGCGCGAGCGGTGCCGGCGGCAGCGCTGGTGCCGGCCACCGGCGTGAATAGGGCGAGGTGCGCCCCACCGTGGCAGGGCAGCAGGAGCGAGACGCATTCACCACCGCCGACCGAAACGCAGATGGAATTTAGGTTGGTCAGCGTGGACGCCGCGCTGCAGTCGGAGAAATGTGGGTTTTCGGAGAAGCCCGACTCTGTGTCGGAGGAGCGCTCCTCGCTAGTAGAGGCGGCGATGATGGTGAAGTGTGGGGTTGCCCCCGTGTAAGCCTGTCTGGGGAGAGTGCCACCCATCGCTTCCGATTCTTCACTCAGCGCCCGGGATTTGTTGTCTCTTTCTGGATGGAGAGGTTTCAGTTGAACAGTTGAAATTAAAAACATGAAAGTCTGTTTTTGAGAAATGCTCTGAAGGGCTGCTTTTTCCCGGATATGAGTGTCGAACTATGTTGTTCTGTCATTCGCCGTGTTTCAGCTCCCACGTTGGTGGCATCGTCAGAAGCTTGGTGGATTCATTGGGAGTCATCCGTAGTTTGATTATGCCGCCGATGTGGGAAAGAAAACATTGTGAAGGAGAGAGCAGGAGGAACGCTCGACACGGCTATCTCGAGAGAGCAGCTATTTAAAGCAATTCTCATAGATTGAGCGATATAACTTACATTAATAGATACGCATTCATTCAAAAAATGTATTGTATGAAGAATACAGATCCAATTAATTTCTACTTCGATACTTTCAACTCCTTTCACCTATTTCAACAATCAGGAGCCGATCTTAGTGCTTCTGGGCCCCCTGGCAACATTCAATGATGCCTCCCCTCCCAACACTGATTGAAAAGTACTGACATGAATGACGCTCAGCCAAAGTCCAGACATGGCGAGCCTCCTAAATTTCCTGCATTGCCTCATGATTAATACAGCCCGTGTAAACAACGTTAATTTGGAATTGAACATTGGCAGGAAGTCGACAGCACAAAGGCTGGGGGAAGGAAGTTCCACGTACCCATGGGTCCAGCGGGGGATAATCCAGCCGGGAGGGTTAGCGGCACAGCCGGCGACTTGCAAGGTTGTGAGTTGTAATCCTGGTTTGGGTTGACCTGGCCCATCGTTCCTCTGTGGTCGATACAATGAATACGGTTTTTGATGTAGGTTTCACGGCTAAATATATGAAAATTGCTCGCAAGAGCTGCTCTTTCAGGATAGAGTGTGTCGAGCATTCCAGGTGAGTTTTTGCCAAGTACTTTGGGTTTTTTTTCCCCCAATGTTCAAAGGCACGCTGCTACTGCTGCCTAGGTTAATTGGCTTTCTGACTCAATTGCCCCCAATGCTTGCGATGGACTGGCGTCCTATTGTGGGTATATCCTTGCTGCCCAGCTCACGGAAGTCTCTCCACAGCAATAGAGTCCTTCTTCCTCTCCACATCTAGGAGCAGGACCACTATTAGTAGCTGAGCATCGTTTCTCTGCAGTAGCTCCGCGACCATCATCATTATCAACTTTCCTCTGCTGTTGCTGCGTATTCACAGCGGCAGCAGTGTTGATCCGACGCCGAAATCTATGAGACTCTTGAAGGCTCAAGCGTGACCACCTGTGTTTTCTGGCTTTTGAGCGACACCTACGCCTATTTCCGAACCTCAGAGTGACGGTCAATCATATTCGCGTAACAAATTATAAATGAGTCTGCATAGCACAGCCAACATCGAATTGCCCAAAGGCCTTATTTGTTTCTGCAGTATCCACATGATCATCAATATCTGTACCCACGTAGTCCTGTACAGGGTCGCGGAGGGTCCAGGGCCTATCTCGGCAGGCACAGGGCACATGGCAGGGCAGGGCTACATCGAGGACGGGACGCCAGTTCATACAATTGACTTAAATAAGCAACTCTCTCCTGTACCTATTGTTTAAAATACACAATAGGAATCGTGCATCGTATAATCCGGAGAACAAATGACTATCCAAGAAATGTCTCATCTCATCTCATTATCTGAAACCGCTTAATCCTATATAGGGTCACGGTGAAGCCGGAGCCTATCCCGGAAACACAGGGCGCAAGGCAGGAATACACCCGACGACGGGACGCCGGTCCATCGCCAGGCATTGCGGGACAATTTTAGTCTGCGAGCCAATCAACCTATCCAGGAGCATGCTTTTGGACTGTGGGAGAAAACCGGAGTACCCGGCGAAAACCAACGCGGACACGGGGAGAGCATGCAAACTCCACACAGAAAGGCACCGGAGCCGAGAGACTCGAACCCGGGACCTTCTTGCTGTGAGGCGTCAGCGCTAACCACTGCGCCACCGCGCCGCCCTCCAAGAAATGTAACACTATTCAAAACACAAAAACAACACAGGTTACACACTGCAATACCCACACGAGTTTGAAGATAATTATATTCACCCGTATTCTCAGATGTCAGAATGAAGAACATTTCGTGAAATCCATATCCTGCAACTTCTTCGAAGCCACAACTTCGGTAATTCCCACATCCAAGAGCCACTACTCGAGCATTCCCGTGTGAGCGTGTTGGTAAACACGCCTATGTCTCTGCGTGTTGTGAGAGCACAGGGCGTGAGTTCAGGATCTCTGATGGGCTCGACAGCAGGACACCAGTTAACATTCTCCCTATCTGGCCAGTCAGGTCTGATGCCACAACTGGTTCCCGTTAGCCATGAGCGGCCAGTCCTGAATCTAGACATAAGCAGATTGTCTCTTGGCGCAAGCACATCTCTTGAGATGGAATAGATAACCGGGAAGTGCTGGCGTACTTTATAAACAACACATCAGTCACCGTCTTCTCCTATGCGGAGATCGGAGTTTGTCTTTTGCACGCGTCGTTGTTTTAAAAACCTTGAACCATTCCTACTTCTGTTATATTATTGTGAACAGCAGCCGATAAATTCTATACAGGGTCGTGGGGAACTGTAGTCTCTCTTGACAGACGCAGGACACGCGGCAGGGCTACACCCATGTCAGGACGCCAATCTTTCGTAGAGCACCGAGGGTAATTTAGTCATCAGGCCAATTAACCTAGGCAGCAGCATGTGCTTGGACGGTGGGAGGAAACCAGAGCACCCAGCGAAAGCAAACTCCACACAGACACCCTAGCCGTGTAAAGCCTTCCTGCTGTGAGGCTACTCACAATGCCAATGTGCCGCCCCCATTGTTTCATGAGACAGATATTCTCATCTCATCTCATTGTCTGAAACCGCTTAGTCCTATACAGGGTCACGGTGAAGCCGGAGCCTATCCCGGCAGACACAGGGCGCAAGGCAAGGATATACCGACGATGGGACGCCAGTCCATCGCCAGGCATTGCGGGACAATTTTAGTCTGCGAGCCAATCAACCTATGTAGCAGCATGTTTTTTGGACTGTGGGAGGAAACCGGAGTGCCCGGCGAAAACCCACGCGGACACGGGGAGAGCATGCAAACTCCACACAGAAAGGCACCCGAGCCGAGAGATTCGAACCCGGGACCTTCTTGCTGTGAGGCGACAGCGCTAACCACTGGACCACCGCGCCGCCCTGAGACAGATATTATAACGTTAATAGGGCTGTTAGGTTCTGGTCGCTTGGAATATTTGAGCTGTGCTCAGCAAATATAACATAAGGAATGAAATACAAACACGAGTCTGAACGATCAACTTAATGATGGGGACCTTTTTGCCAATATGCAGATGATGGCAAACGAGAGAAAGGTTTTATCCTTTCTGCTGATCATTATTTGCCAAGTGTAAATAATTCAAGTGTTTAGATATTGGAACCCTGGTATGTTTGCACGTTTTTTCACTAGCATGTGTTTGTTGTTTTGCAAACTTGATGCCTTGTGAAAGGTGTTTTTTTGGTAGAGATACGAACACCTCCTGTATTATTGACCATCCACTCCAAAGAACGTTGATGGATGTTACAGCAACTAGAACTCTTGACAGTTTGACCATTACTCTCTAATATTCTCTTTCGGTTTGGTCGTGTCACGTGTTTCTCCTCTCTCTTTCAATTTACATTTGTAGGGATCCACAGCCGAGAATGTTATAACCTGTTTGTGGGGGAGATAGATGGAGCATTGCGTCACCTCAGACTGCAAGAGATGTCAATACTTGGAGTTGACCATCGAACAGTGGAAAAAGAATGGCTGCTGATTATTACGATGAAGTCGACACTCACATATTCACAAAATGACCGCAACATTTTATTTCAAAATTGCGCCCAACTGAGCGAGTCGCACTTATATAAACGTGACCTGGCCACTCATCAAAGAACTTTTATCACGTACACATTTATAGTCGCAGCTAAACAGTACAAATTCATGTTGGTTGTCAATGTGGGGGCGGGGACTAGAGGAGCCGAGATAAATATCCATGCGACCCCCATGGGGAGAGCGAACACGTGGACTCCACTCACTCACTCACTTACCCACATTCCCACTCACGGACAAGCACGCACTCACGGACACACACGTTCACGGACACTCGCACGCACTGACGCATATTCTCACACTCAAAAACACACTCACACGTTCCCTCTCACAGACGCACGTTTTTTTCTCGGTCACATTTTTACAAATGCATACGCAATCACACACTGACATCCTCACTCATTCACAAAATGCCCCAATATAGCCTTAAGACTATAGGGTCAAGTGCTGTTAGTGAGCACTTCAGGGTCGACAAGTTGCACAAGGTGGGTGACCAACACCATACCCGGTCACTTTTGTCTCCCAAGTGGCATTATCTATACACTGCTCGAGGTACTCACTTGAGGCTGAATCTACCTAAGAGAGGTCCAGCACCCGTTCAGGAAATTGTCACTGTGTTGGCCGAGCTGGATTCGTACTCGGGTCACCAGTTTTTAGTCCAGCACGCTAACCACTCACGGACGCACTCACACGCTCACGGACACGCAAGCTGTCACTCTTACACACTCACCCATATCCTCACACGTTCATTCTCACACTGACTCACACTCCCACGCTCACTCATTCACAAACTCCAATGTACAAGTCAGGAGTTGGGATCGAACCCACGCACTCCCTCGTGCCAGGTGAGGGGAGGGAGGGAACAACTCGGCGACCACGAAGCCCCTTGAAAATTTGCCCAAATGATGGTAATGGGACACCAAAAACCAGACACGTAAATTGAGTCCCTAACTTTATTGATGATTAACAAAGCTGTTCTCTCGCGGCAGCCGTATCGTGCCCTCTTCCTCTCTCCTTCACGACGTTTTGCCTCAAACTTCGGAGGCATCATCAGCCGTTGAGGCTTCGCTAAATATTGCGGACATGGCTATCCCAAAAGAACAGGTTTGGTCAGCCTAATTTTACTCTCATGCAAATGCTATAAAGCGTGCTCATGATAAGCCAACTCGCGTTATTACTTGCAGATATTTGATTGATTTGAATACCTATAAATATACTCGAGGACATTCTATTTGTCGAACTGGGTGATACATAAATGCACGTAGTACTTTTTGCTTGTGTTTCAATAAGCCAATACTCATGCTCATATGAAATAACTTCATTTTAAGTTACAACTTTTTCTTTACGTGTACAAGTAAAAATGTACAGCCAATTATACGCATTCTTTTTTATACTACAACCGTAACCAAAAACGTCTAACATCGAAACGATGAAACTGCCCAAAACATAAAATACGCGAGTTTTAACATGAAAGGAATATTCATTTAACGTTTCGATGCGTTAGTCATGGGCGGCGCGGTGGCCCAGTGGTTAGCGCTGACGCCTCACAGCAAGAAGGTCCCGGGTTCGAATCTCTCGGCTCGGGTGCCTTTCTGTGTGGAGTTTGCATGCTCTCCCCGTGTCCACGTGGGTTTTCGCCGGGTACTCTGGTTTCCTCCCACAGTCCAAAAGCATGCTCTTGGATAGGTTGATTGGCTCGCAGACTAAAATTGTCCCGCAATGCCCGGCGATGGACTGGCGTCCCGTCGTCGGGTGTATTCCTGCCTTACGCCCTGTGTTTCCGGGATAGGCTCCGGCTCACCGTGACCCTATATAGGATTAAGCGGTTTCAGATAATGAGATGAGATGCGTTAGTCATCTCCCTCGTAAAAAGTCAAGTCAATTATTTACTTATGCAATGGACACACATATTGTTTCACCCAGACACCTCATTATCTCATCTCATTATCTGAAACCGCTTAATCCTATATAGGGTCACGGTGAGCCGGAGCCTATCCCGGAAACACAGGGAGTAAGGCAGGAATACACCCGACGACGGGACGCCAGTCCATCGCCGGGCATTGCGGGACAATTTTTGCCTGCGAGCCCCATTCAACCTATCCAGGAGCATGCTTTTGGACTGTGGGAGAAATCCGGAGTACCCGGCGAAAACCCACGCGGACACGGGGAGAGCATGCAAACTCCACACAGAAAGGCACCCGAGCCGAGAGATTCGAACCCGGGACCTTCTTGCTGTGATGCGTCAGCGCTAACCACTGGGCCACCGCGCCGCCCTTTACCCAGACACGAACTCAACAAAAACAGCTCCTCCCTTGTGGATAATGTCACTAAACTGTGTGGTCTCAACTCTCCAATTCCAATTTGAAACGTTCATGAGAAGACTATTTTTTAAATCATTCCAGTGGTGTCACTGTCATATAATTTCCAGTCGTTCTTTGCAAATGTCATTACTGCGACATCACAAAACATACGTTATTTGAATCTTTCAAGTTTGGTGGAATTAAGAAATGTTCGGACATTCGTCGGAAAGCCCGCGACAGACGGCATACGTCCGTATCCACATGAACTATTTGTTGTTTGGATTATGTCTCTGCTGTAAAGTCACCGCAGATGAGATACTATGCATTGATATTCAACTACGGGGCATGTACAGACGCAATTATGCACATGATTCGCCTGCGTACGTGCACCCACGAATGTGTGTTTACATGTAGCACGCTCGGAGGTAACGTGAGATGTGTATGCTGGTATGGAGAGGATACAGTTGCAGTCGAGGTGACAGGGTTGTTAATATCAGAAATGGACAAATCATATCTCTCGCGTCACGAGCCAAGACAAACGTTTAGAACCAGTTGCGATAAATACATTCGAACATCACTGTGAGCAAGAGGAAAGGTCCACACGTCTTCACGCTGCCGTCTTCCAATGCCTTTGGGGGAATCTCACTACTGTGAACACAAGACAATAGTGATAATAGTACAATCTAGAACACGCAAAATTCCGAAACAACAGAAACACTGTGTTGTTTGAGAGGTTTTTTTTGAAGGTCGTGGCGGATTGTCGAAGGTGCAGGGGGAGGCTGCTCCAGGTTGTGGGTGCGGATATAGAGCATCACCGTTCTGCGTTTCACCGTTGGAACTCGCGATGCTAAGACACAGGAATGGGTGGTGGTGTGTGGTGTGTGGTGTGGGGGTGGCGTTACGCAGCAAAATTAATTGAGCACACAACTCACTGGGGGATGCCTCTTTAAGTGGACGGAAGATGGTAAAAAAATAAATGAACGTGAACAAGAGCGGCCCTTGTCACGCTGTGTGCGGTGACGCATTCGCCCTTGCCCTTGGGGAGGACTACGACCAGCAGCCTCGGCAAATATCAGCGAGATTTCCACCGCTGGCTCGGGGCTGCCAAGGAAGACGAACAAACCGCCCGCTGCTCGATTGAGCCGGGCAACTCCGACTGGGGACGGCAAGTTACAAAAGGTGTCGCCCTCCACAGGCGGGGAACACCCGTTCGGTTTATCAATTACAACATCGGCTCATTAGTGGCCTCTGGGACAACGCGCAATAACGCCGTCATGTTATGCTTGTTCATTCATGATGAAAACGTAGCCAAAGTCCACTCCAAGTGCTCGAGTAGATGTTTAATTTGGTGTCCCAGCGTGGCTTCTGCCTATCGTTAGAGAGGACATGAGCCTTGAGTGAGATACGCAGACAGTTAAACGGATGTTGCAATTGAACAATATTGTGTTTGTTTTTTTTAAACCAAAAGGCAGACTGTGCAGAGCAGCACACCCATGATGGAACACCAATCCATCACAGGGCACTGGGGACAACTTTGCCAGCAGACAAATTAACTTGGGTGTCATGTCTTTGAATGGTGGGAGAAAACTGGAGTTCTCAGAGAAAACCCAAGTGAACACAGCGAAAATATGCAAATAACACACAGAAAAACACCACAGCCAATAATTGAACGCAGGGTCTTCTTGCTGAGACCACAGCACTCCCCATGCTGCCCAAACTGCACATTTCAAGGATAACAAAAAGAGAAGAGGTTTTACCATTATAACCAGAAATGGTAAAACCTATTTTCTTTTTTACATCTTTGTACTAGCAAGGTACTCAGATTCAAAGAAATCAATTCGAGATATACCATTGAGTATGTTCTTTAAAGAGCCACTAAAAGGAATTGTCACCTGTTATAAAATGTTCCTGTTATTAAGAAATAAGCTGAGGTTACCCTTCAGCATGTTATCATTACACCACGATAGCATGCCCTGCAAGGCAGTTGATACAAAGGTACTGTGTCCTAAATCCCCTGTCTCCGGTGATTAAGTAGAAATGGGTACACCTGTTAATTGGCTGGCAGGTTGCATGTGGTGGGGTAAAGAGAGGGTATTCAAGCTTCTTTAAAACTGGCTGCAAAATTCTACTTCAATAACCCCCAACGATTGAGGGGCAACCTGTCAACCTGAGTTAACCTGCATAGCGGCCATTTAAACCAGCAACAAACATTCCAGCCTCTTTAAAAGGCATCTGTTGATGTTGATGCATCCCCATTGCTTATTCTATCATACCGTAACTGCTTTCATCTATATTTAAAAGCAAAACACATTTAACACTGTAAATTCGTTGTGTTATCTTGTAGTTGTATATATTATTTGCTTTTATTAGTGCGACATTTGTTTTATTGCAGGAATGCCACATCCAGGGCTTGCAACCTCACCGGGTATTTTCTGCTGTAATAAACATCTAATGATGATGGCTTTCTAAAGCGGTTCTTTATGGATAGTCATGTTGAGCACTCTTTCCCTCTCCTTCGACTACGCTGAGAGAATTGCATTGCAAAGCGATTATCATCCATCGAGCCATGAAAACCTGCACCGGTGCATAATCCATCCATCCATCCATCTTCATCCGCTTGATCCGGGACCGGGTCGTGGAGGCAGCAGTCTGAGCAGCGATGCCCAGACTTCCTTCACCCCAGACACTTTCTCCAGCTCTTCCAGGAGGACCCTGAGGCATTCCCAGGCCAGCTGAGAGACATAGTCTCTCCAGCATGTCCTGGGTCTTCCCCGGGGCCTCCTCCTGGTGAGACATGCCTGGAACACCTCCCTAGGGAGGCGTCCAGGGGGCATCCGAATCAGATGCCCAAGCTACCTCAGCTGACTCCTCTCGATGTGAAGGAGCAGCGGC
>JAZEWT010000022.1:10284395-10312636 GCA_036362905.1 Mordacia mordax
TTCAGTTTGTGCCGAGTATTTTTCACTAGTTACTAAAGGAGCTATAACAGCTTGAGCTGGCTTCCATGGTGTAACACGAAACAACAACGTTCTGCTAAAACCATGGATTCACAAACAAATGTTTGCTTGGCAGGAAACCTGATGGTCAAGTGCGGTATGATGATGATCTCAGAGGCTTTTCCAAAGGGGAAAACTGCAAGTTATAGAAATTGACATTAATTTTGTTCAGGAATGTAGTACATGTTAGGTGAAGGAAAGGTTTGTGGAGGGGGCTTTGACCTCTGAGTTATGGTAGAAACAATAATTGCACTTCTCGAGTGCTTTTCACCCAAGGGTCACAAAGTGCTGCACAGAACTGTGGGGAGAACGGTATGTCAGCAACGATGACGTGTGAATGGATAGAACGCATGTTAACGTTAGGACAGGATCCCCAACCCATAAATAATCAACTCAGACGCCACTATCAAACCAGGTGGCGAGTGTGAGTGAAGGGCATGTGAAATACCAAAGCAATTGATAATGGTCATGAAAATCTTAGCAAACATTGCAGACCAGAAACGCTTGACATTCTAAAAGAGCAGTTATAGAAATACTCATACATTGAGCCATGAAAAAACCTATATAAGCAATACAATGACTAACTCATGCCAATGCCATGCCTGATCATGGATGAGATATGGAAGCGGGAGGAAATCGAAGGGCTGGGGGGGTGGAGAGCAGGGGCAGTCAGGCGGTCAGTCGGTGTCAGCCCGCCAGGCTACGGCTTCCTATGTAGTTAACGGCCACTCTGCATGTTTTTAGTCGGGAGAAAACCGAATAACCCAGAGGAAAAAAAAAACCACGGAGATGAGAGGGAGAGAACACACTCCACACAGGCACCAGCGGAGGGAATCGAACCGCCTTGGGCAGGGCTTTCCTCCTGTGAGGCACAGACCTTATTGCTGAGCCACCCTAATTCCCATCATCCTGCAGAGGGCTTTGGTGGGTTAGAGCCTATCCTGGCAGACAGGTGGCAATGCAGAGCTACTCAGGATGGGATGTCGGTCCATTGTCAAGTACAGGGGACAACTTAGGCCATTTAATCGAGACAGCATGTCTCCAGACTGGGAGGAAACCAAATTACCTGACAAAAACTAATGGACACAGGCAGAACATATAAACTCAACAGGCACCCTCGATAGGAATCCAATCCAGGACAGGCACCCTCGATAGGAATCCAACCCAGGAGGTATTAATGTGAAGAATAAGCAATCAGACGCTGTGCCCTGACTTGGGGGACTCGCTGTGATGTCACCATTAAATCCGTTTGAACAGCTGCAATGATGTGGTTAGTTACGGACTTGAAATCGTTTTTTGTTTAAACAAAGAAAAGTGAATACGTATACTTAATGTAAAAAAAAATCCAAAAGCTAATTATGGTGTCAAGGAGCTACCCCTACCACCTTAATGGCCCATCATAGACCGGCCCTCACTGCTGGTCACTGGAACTCATTTGTGAATAAGTATTAGTAGCAACCCCAAACAGTCCTCCACTTGTAACAAACCACCCGTTTGACAAACGCATACAAGGCGACAACTTCTCAAGAAGAGTTTAATCAAACATCTTCATGATCAGACTGATGTACAAATTCCCAGCACGTCGGCATGCCGCTTACAGAGATCAAAGAAATATAGATGCCAAGGAGGACGTGTCAATCGCACTGCAGGGAGTGAACCTTGGTATGAGATGTGCACGCTCCCAACACAATAACAGGAAGCTTCGTCTGTCCGTAAGCACGACCAATCATCAGGGAATCCATAGTCCAGGTGTTTCGAACTGCACACACGGTATATCAGATTGCAGAACTTCTATCCATGGTAAGATGGGGGAGCAATATCGCGGATCATCCTATTTTCCCCTGGATTATTGGTGTGGTTCCTTTTTCCCATGGCGTGAAAATCGCCACTGTGACGAATTTAGCATTCGGCAACTCATCCACGAACAAAGTTGCAAGTAATAGGAAGATGCTATGGGTACTTTTTTGCCAGAATACATATATATAATAGGAAGATGCTTTCCAGTGTATTATGGGGAAAAAATCGACAGAACTCGGGCTGCGTACAATATTTCTTTCGGACCTTACAGCTGCCATGGATAATATAAGTGGATGGTTATGACCGCATTATATCGCAGGCTCGTTAGCGTTTGGCACAGCTTTAGGTTTCCAGCATTGGAGTGGCAATGCCTGATGATGATGATGAGGCATGCGTGTGTTCGGGTTAAAAACGAACGAGTCGCAGAGTCTCCAAGCTCAAATGAGCAATGAGCGGTGCTCACCTCTCTTGGTTGCCCGAGAGAGGTGAGTTCGTGTCTATGGGGGGAATGATCACTCGTTAATTCCCACAAAGCGGTGTTCATTTGATCAGTCGCACGAGGATCATCGGCCGAGTCAAACAATGAATGGAATTTGAGCAACCTCCATTTCCATGAAATCCTAAGCCAGATACTATTTCAAATCCACGTGTGGACGTGTGGATTAAAGCACCAAACTCTGCAACGCAATGAAATGTAAAATGAATACACGATGAAATTTAGCAATACAAATATAGTACTAAAAATAAATATAGAAGTGCTTTTGAAATGTCTGATAAGCTTGATCGATGTTTGTGTAAAACACATTCAACAGTCTTTGCAAGGGGCATAAACAACTTCCTAGGGATGTGTTAGACATGCAGTTGAGAGAGCAATGTGACTAGCAGATCCCACATACATGAAAAGTGTTAAGAGATTTTGTGACATTTTTCCTTCCTCTCTGCTTCATGACGTGTTGCCTCCAACGTGAGGGGAGGAACATCAAGTCATAAAAATCCACATCAATACAACAAAATGCACGGCAAGAAGAAGCAAGCTCAGCTTATGCTACTGGCTTTAGACCCGGGGCAATTTTGACACCGTCGTACCAACTTGGAATGCCAAAACATCGTTTTTCACGATACGGTAGTAATTCATGACGTGACGACTACTGCAAACTTGCAAACCAGGTGAACAGACGCAGTAGCAAGTGCTCCTGGAGGACAACTATTTCAGCAACAAGGTTGGGTAAACAGGAAACCATCGCGGAACCTGGTTGATCCCATCATCGTCAATGAGCTGACAGATGGGTCAGGTATTGGTGATGAAAAGCAGTACCAACGATGACGCACCGAGCCACCTGGCCCTCCCACTTTCACTTCTATTGCACAGGCGTGCTATGGCGCGCCCCTCTCCGATACGGCGCGTTCCGCAGAACATAGCAAATGTTGAACACGCTCGTCTCTGGGTGGCGGATGGCCAAAGCAAGCAGCTATTAATATTGTTATCCACTTGTTCTCTATACAGTATATAGAAACAGTTTGCACTTAAGAGTACATGCGCAAGAGGTCGTTTGATGCTGTGTCAAATTAGCGTTTGCAGCATTACCACAAACTAAACAGCTGGACACCTCGATACAAGTTACGATCATGAAATATATCCAAGCAGGAGACCTGATGCTGTTAGGTACAAACCACGGAGGTCGTGTGTTGGGACTCCAAACAAATGGCGTTATGGATGAAGAGTTCACGGGGTGGTGAACAGTACCATCCGTGATGACCTGATGCACCCTGATCTGTACGGACAGAAAACTTAAGCCGTGTCAGAGTGCACTGGCATAAGTAATGGGCTTATGAATAAAACGCTGTCACGTTCTGTGTCGTGCTCAATTTAATATTGCCACCACTGTGCCAGATCTGTGCTCAAGTGGAATTGTAAACAATGGCAATGCGAGGTGCTGTCCATAGTGCAGAGCTGTGACTGCGGTCCTACAGCTTACTAAGGATATCTGGGAAGAAAAATAAATCACTCGTTTAAATGTATTGCAGCATTAGACCAGGATGTTAACTCGCACTCTTTTGAGTAAAGCACCTTAAGGCAACACCACTTGGCAGCATATCCGGTTATGATATGCGGCGCATTTAAAAACCAGATGTGCGCACATCACTGCACACACATGCAAAGGGAGGATTGCTTTGCACCTGACCTGAACACGAGCCAAGTTTGTTGAATTAACATCGTTTTAAGCATCTTGCTCATTTTCGGGGCGATAAAATTGTTCTGATTTCTGAAACATCAGGATCGGATTGTATCACCCAATCTATAAAGGCAAAAACAAATTCCCTAGCATGGTCACCAATGACCAAATACAAACCCCCCCCCCCTTGCAGTTTCGCACTCTTATACACCCCAGGTTGGAGGCTCCAGTATACGTGTGTATACGTGTATGTACATTATATATATAAGATCTGGACACAGTTCCATCAGTATGCTCATTTAACAGGCGAGGTTACGTTTGCTGGGTCATGTAGCTCACAAGCCCAGCCACCGCATGCCCAAGCAGTTTTTGTTGGGCTGGAAAAAGAGGGCACTAAGTGATTGTAGCTCGGGGTAGAGAAGAGATGGACTTGCAGATGACTGGTACCAGCGGTGTCAAATCGCCCTCTGTGGGGGTAGCTTGTGAATGACGCTACTGAGTGGAGTCGCCCACCTTCAACAACTAAGTGTAGAGGAGCGATGCTCAGAACGAGTGAAGCACTGGGTGGAAAAAAACAACAATCTGGTATGGCGAGGACCACAGGTAGTGAATTTGCCATTTACCTTAGCCAACGCTTACTACCTGGGTCTGTTCCGTGACCTCCTGTCAGTGAGCCTTCAACATTTCACGTGGTTTCAAGGTGCTCCTCATAACATTTCACGTGCGATTGAAGTGCAGCAAACTCCACCACGTGTAGCAAACTTCACCACGCGTAGCAAACTTCACCACGCGTAGCAAACTTCACCACGCGTTGCAAACTTCACCATGTGTCGGAAACGTCACCACGCGTAGCAAACTTCACCATGCGTAGCAAACGTCACCACGTGTTGCAAACTTCACCACGCGTAGCAAACTTCATGTGTCGGAAACTCTGCGGTAGGTGCTCACAATTCTCTGTACTTTGACGGCAGCAGTGCAGATGGGACAGATTGAATGCAGTGAAAAAGGTGACGCAGGGTGCGGCTCAATCACTCGCAGGAATCCCGTAAAGAGCTTGCAAGCTCGCTGGGTATTTTTTTTGCTGTAATTATCTATTTAAACTCTTGGGCCTCACAGTGAAGTAATCGCAGCACGCGGCTCATAGCACTGAACGCGACTGGTTTGGATGAGTGCGGGTATTATTTACCTGTAATGAACACAGGTTGTTGAGATGTAATGAGCTGATGGTATTGGAAAATTTACTGAGGACTGAACGAAGTAAATTCTGATCGCAAAATATGTTGGCTTACTCGTCACGTGAAAAACACTCTTTACAGAGTGCGCAAGGTGTATGGGTGCGCAGAGTGTGTGAGGGGGCGCAGGGCGTGTGGGTGCGCAGGATGCGCTGGTGCGCAGGGCGTGTGCACGTGCACGGGGGTGTGCGGGTGTGGAGGGGGGTGCGCGGGGGTGTGCGGGCGCGGAGGGGGTGTGCGGGGGTACACCGACTCACGTTCCTCCGCGTGTGATTCAATGACGCTGTCTCTTGACCTGTGCGCCATTAAACCAATCGTCTGCCATCACATTCCGTTCGTCGTTTGACAGCAAACCACTTTTTAAAGGTTCAGAGGACAGTTACAAGCAAATTAAATAGAGAGAGAAGGAAACGCAGTACTGGGGACATGTATCGGTGTAACGTGGGCAACGGAGTGTGGTCTCCACAAGGCTCACGAGGGAGCGGAAGAGAAGCTCTAGGAGCCGATGGCACGACCCCGTTGATGTGACACGGTTTGGTGATAATCCGGGAGGTCGTCACGTGTCGGCTGTGCAGGAGCAGCAGACACCGGGTCTGGCACAAGGTGGTTAGTGTTGGTGGCGACGAGGTGCAGAAGGGGCGGCAGAGCTAGGTCCTCGGCATTATGGGCACGGGGTATAGCTTGGCACGCGCGTGGTAGCGCCGCTCGGCCACCTGCACCTCGTAGTCGGAGCGTGCGATCAAGTCCGGTGTGATAGGCTGGCCCAGGCACACGAAACCCAGGCACACGTGACGCTCCAACCCGAAGCTGTAATCGCAGCTGGTGGTGAGTCCTGCCATGGCAGTGACGGTGACATGGGGACGGGTAGGTAGAGGCAAGCAAGTGAGTGAGTAGGTGAGTGGCTGAGAAGGTGGGTGGGTGAGTGGGTGGATGGATGGATTGGTGAGTGGGTAAGCATGCAAATGAATGAATGAGCAAGCAAGCAGGTAATTGAGTAAACGGAATGGTGAGTGGTAAGTGAGCAAACGGTTGATGAATAGGGTGTGTGAGAAAACAGGTTGGTGAGTGAGTAAATGGGTTGGTGATTGACTGAGTGAGTGAGTGGGTTGGTGATTCAGAGAGTGAGTGAGCAGGTTGGAGGGTGGGAGGGTGGATGGGTGAATGAATTTGTTGGTGGTTAGTGCATGAACGGGTTGGTGGGTGAGTGAGTGAATGGGTTAGCAGGTAAGTGAAGGAGCCAGCGTGCATCAGAACCTGCAAATTCTCCGTTGCAGATGATGGGTTCCCCGCCCCAGGGCCAGGGGTCGACCTCAGGGTTATGGTCATCCAAGAGGAGCATGGTGAAGCGGCGCCGCACGCCGGCTTCACGCTGGCGCAGCAGTGCCTCCTGCCCCACAAACTCCATGCCCTGCACCGCGGGCACATGACCAGGCCGGCCGAGAATGACTTGTAAGTCATTAAGGTTCAAAACATTCATTCAGTACTATACCTGCTTAAGGCTGCGTGGGCATGAGAGACTGGAAGCTATGTCAGAAGAGAAAGGGTGCAAGGGAGGGCCATACCGAGGATGGGACGCCAATCCATGACTGGGCACTGGGAAAAATTTAGTAAGCAGGTCAATTAAATGAGGCAGAGTGTCTTTGAATGGTGGGACAAAATTGCAGTGCCAGGCAAAATTCACGTGGACATAGGGAGAATATGCACGCTCCTAACAAAAAGGCACTTGATTCAGGAATCTAATGTAGGACCTTCTTACTGAGGTGGCAGAGCTACTCAAGACTCTGGTTGCCCTGGGTGAAGAATGGTGGAGCTGGGTCCTCATACAATCCTGGCCCAGCCCGGATAATAAACTTAATTCTCAAACATGCCCAGGAGCTGAGACCAGGTGAATTCAGGGATGATCATGTCACACTCGTAAGGACTTTAGCAGAACACAAAATACCAGGCGTGACAAGATTGCACCCTGCCAATGCAGACTTGTTTAGACGACACCAGACCCAATATGACCTGACTGAAACGCAACGAGATACAACTGAAACAGACTCCTCCAGATAACGGACCAAGTAGTGGTGTGGTGGATCATTCATTGGCCATCTTACTATACTATATAGAACACAATGCCTGGCAAATGTTGACACTGGCTGACCACATGGCTGCCTTCCTCCTCCCCGCCACTGTGCGGTTTACACGTGCCTCCAAGTCGCTTTCTCCCTCTCTTCAACATTGAACGAATATGAGTGAGCATTACAAATTGCATTATTTTCAGTAAACAGGCATAATATATATAAAAAATCTACAAGGCACGCGGAGCCCCACGGTATGAGCAGTCACGCCACACTGTGTTCAACCACGCTCTCAGAGCGCCGCGAAGGATGATGCAAATCTTTGTGCGCGTACGCTGGCATCACTATCGCCGTCATCTCCACATCACGCTATCTCACAGTATCACCGTCTCACCGTCTCACCATCTCACAGTGCCACCGTCTCATCGGCTCACAGTTCCACTGTCTCATGCTTTAACAGTCTCAAAATCTCACCGTCCCACCATCCCAGTCTCACTCTCTCACCATCCCATCGTTCTACCGTCTCATAGTGTCACCGTCTCACTATCCCACCATCTCAGCCTCACAACCTCACAACCTCACAGTCTCACCTTGTCGAATTTGACGCGGAACTCACGGCCGCACTCCAGTGGGGTCGTGCACGGGTCCAGGTCCTGGCCCCAGAACGCGAACAGCTTCTCGATGCGGAGGCTGCGCAGCGCTAGATACCCCGCGTTTCGGATCCCAAACTTCTTGCCAACATTCATAAGCTCGTTGTAGACGTGCAGCGCGTACTGTCATGGGGTAAAGGGGCGGGTGGAGGGAGGGCAGGGGGTAGCGGCGGCGTGCAGGGTTGCGAAAATCACAGCCGCAGCACTTACATTCAGCTAGCAGCACATAGATATCGGACTCGGTGTCCTGTAGTCGTGTGAAATTGTACCAACCAGATGATCAACATTACTGTGAAAAAGACTGATATCTACATGACATTTTGTGCCAGTATAACGATGATAACGGCTTAACCCTGCATTATTACTGGTTTGGCCTTTTCACTGTCCTTGCACGGTTCGCCTTTAGGCAGCCTTTGGTTCATAGCGAGGGTCCTCCATCTTTTGGATCTCAAGGTCCACTTGGCCCACTTGGCTATGGTCTTCTATGGACCATAGGTGGAACGCATGGCTCACTGATGGGTCGTGACCCACTAGTTGAGAATGGTGGGCCTATGGCACTGGTGAGACAAGGCCATAGTAGAGCCTGTGAATGGTGAAAGCTCGTCAGTTATAAACAAAGTGTATACATTTTAAAGCATGTTTTATCACAAGTATGCATGCGTATTTTAGACTCGATACCTTTTAAGAGGTCTCTATTTGGTATTTGAATATTTTAACACCTGTATTAATTATAAAGCGTTATTTTTAAAGTAGCACTCTTCATATGATCTGCATTGCTTAACACTGCGCTGGGCATTACCCTGAGGGATGCATACATTTTCAGCCCGTTACTTAGCGTTTATGCATGTGGGAGGAAACTGAAACACTGGGAGAAAACTTGAGTGTGCAAGGGGGCAACACCCTATCCCATACTGATGAGACAGATGGAGATTTTTCCACCATGCTTGCCGTGCCACCTTCTCCTGGCAAGCCAGGGTACGGCACCTGGACAGTCATTAGAGCACCGCACCACGAACCCGGCAACCCGAATTCCATTCCCACTGACCGCCAACATTGGTGACAAATACCTGAAACGGTTCATGGGTCTCACCTTAGGTTGACTCGGCCTTAAATAAGTGCGATGTGTGTGTAAAACATCGGTACTACAGAGACAAAGGCGGCCAAGTGTGGTTCTGGCCACGCACCCAGTAACACTCGTCCCAGCAAGCTGTTGAAGACTCTATGGGAGAACTTTGTCTGTGTGTTGTCAAACCTCCGTTGGGATGTAGAGCATGAAGCCCGGCTCCCCCGTGTGCGTCATGCTCATGATGCGAATCCCATTCGCGTAGCCGATGCTCATCTCCTGCAGCACAAAGATGAAGGCAAACGTCACCCATATAGCCTTGATAAACTCTTGGGGCAAATGCTCTTATGGAGCATCTCTGAAGATCGGCACGGCACACGAGGGGGTGGGTGGCCAGCAACACCCACCCCATTCCCTCCCGTCTTTTCTAAGTAGTGATGTTTACACTTCACATGGGGTACTTATTTAAAGCTGAGTCAACCTAGGGAACACCAAGGACCGGCTCAGGTTATTGTCACTGACGTCAGTTATGTCAGTGATCATTGTCTGGGAATCAAACCTGAGGATGCTGGATTTGAAGTGCACCACACTAACCACTGCGCCACCGCTTCCCACATGAAGCCAAAGATCCCCGGTGTAGCCTCAACAGACAGGGTCAAGTGCCGTTAGTGAGCAGCTATGAAGGTGGTCAACACGGCACAAGAGGAGGTGGGTAAGCAGCATCACGCTCTGCCGCCTTTGTCTCTCTATGGCAAACACATTCATACCGCCTCACACCGACTCAGACACTCTGAGAGAGAACCATCGAAACCGAACACAGGAGGCCAAGACAGGAAACGAACGCGTGCCCTTCTTGCTGTGTGGCGCGAGCGTTATCACTTCGCTGCCACCACCACCTCCACCACCACCCACTGGACAGCAGCCACCACCAGCGGGAGACCAACCTTGCACAGCATGGAGGGGAAGTGCTCCGGCGTGACGGGTGTGTACGAGAGCTCCGACAGTACCTCCTGTGCTCGGGGCCCAATCAGATTCAGCGCTGCAACGGTAACGGCCACACACACCTGATACTGACAAAGATCACCCGTGCAGTCTTAACGCACTTTTGGGGCAATGGCTGTTAGCGAGTAGAACCTATGAATGTCGGCACGGAATAGGAGGGGTGTGGCTGATTAGCATCGTGCTCAGCCGCCTTTATCTCCCTAGCGGTGATATGTTTACACACCGCAGCAGGTACTCATTTGAGGGCGGGTCGACCCACGAGCAGCCAGGACCAGTTCAGATAATCGTCACTGGTGATTGCCGTGAGCGGGAATTTAACTCGGCCCCGCAGCGCATAAATCACTGCACTACCGGTTTGCACACGCACTCACGCATGCCCAGCACAGCCGGCGTGGTGAAGTTGGCAAGCGAAAATGCAAATGCTTAGAACTAGAGGGCAGCAACGATTCTGCTGTAACGCTGCTCTCCTTCCCGCAGCCCTGGGCACCTGTGACTGAGCCTTGACGCCACACTCAGATTCCCAGAACCCGGGGAAGTCCGGTTGGTTGGTCACAGGCACCACTACGGTCAGTGTCCGCACGTGACCGCCGCTGTGCAGGTGGCGCGTTTACCCGTGTATTTGTCGGAGACGTCCTCCAGCTGCACGGAGCCGTCGGCGGGGAGGTTCTGGCTCAGCCAGCGCCAGCTGCGCACGTGCTGGTCGGTCGGGGAGATCACTAGGAAGCTGTTGGCACACACGCGTTGACACGCAGACACGCATTACGCGCACACACACAAAGACAAAGCCAAATATCCCCCGTATTGCCTTAACAGGCTGTAGGGTCAAGTGCCATTAGCGAGCACCAATGAAGGTCGACACACCACGGGGTGGGTGACCAGCACCACGCTCGGTCGCCTTTGTCTCCCTAGTGGCAATATTTTCACATTGCACAAGGTACTCATTTGAGGCTGAGTCAACCTAGGGAACGCCCGGGACTGGTCCAGAAAATCGTCACTGGTGTTTGGCATGAGTGGGACTCGAACTCGGGTCGCCGGGTTTGAAGCCCAGCGCGCTAACCGCTGGGCCACAGCACACAGACACACACACACGCACACACACATACGTTAAGCACACTCACTCACATTATGCACACACACGTATTGTGCAAACACACGCTATTCACACACATTAGGCATACACACAAAAGTTCACACACACACACACACACTACACCCTCACACATACACACATTACACATACACACATTACACACACATTACACACACGTCATGCACTCACACACACATGCACACGTTACACGCACACACACACGCACACGTTACACACACTCGTTACTCACACGAGCACATATTAACACACAGAAAAACGTTAGGCACACACACGAAAATATTACACACACATGTTATGCACACACACACGCGTTACGCACACACACACCCGTTATGCATACAAACACGTTACGCACACAGACACACATTACACTCCACTTCCCCATATCTGTCCGACCTCCTCCATGTTTCTGCTCCCTCCCGCTCCCTCAGATCCTCCTCCTCCTTACACCTGTCTGTCCCCTCTGCCCATCTCACCACCATGGGGAGCAGAGCATTCAGCCGCTCTGCTCCCCGTCTCTGGAATTCATTACCACCCGAACTCAGAAATGTCGATTTATTCCATCATTTCAAATCACAACTCAAAACACATCTGTTTAAAACTGCTTATTCAGTCTGATGCAAATTGCTCTGTCTTGTTGAATTGTTTTTATATGAATTGTTTTTATATTTATATATTATTTTTATTGTTGCTTCTTTTTAATGTGTTTTAATTATGTACGGTGTCCTTGAGTGCCCAGAAAGGCGCCTTAAATAAAATGTATTATTATTATTATTACTCATTCCTGAGCTGATCTTGGACAACAGTCTGGACCCACTCTGCCTAACAGAGAGCTGGCATCATCAAGATAATTCTCACGTTGATGGAAGTTCGACTCAACCTGTGAAGTTGGTGCTGCTCTACCACCCACCTGGAGCATTCAGTTCTTTGGACAATGAACTGTGTGAGCTGCTTTCTGAGCTGTGCTCCAGTTCTGAAAGGATGCTGCTATTTAGCGATTTCAACATCCATGTTGACACTTTAAACAGCCCCTTTTCAACGGATGTCTTGGCCACTCTGAACTCATTTGGTTTCATTCAACACGTGACATCTGCCACTCACAGATGCGGCCATACCTTGGATTTGGTTTGCTCAAGGGGCATATCTGTAACCATCCTGTCAATCACTGATCGTGATCTGTCTGATCATTCCACTGTGTGGTTTTGATGTTCAGGTATTGCCACCCATTTTCATCACCAAGCACAAAATCCAATTCTGAAATCTTCGCCATCACTCCAGACTTATTCACCGCAGAAATCAACAGTTCGTCACTCTCTGCCTTGGCTCCCTCTGCCTCTGATGTGACAGATGAAACTACAACAGCCTGATATCAAGCATACTAGATGACTTGGCCCCATGAAAATCACGTTGTATCTCAGGTGGAAAACAATCCGCCTGGTATCCTGCTGAAGTCAGGGACCTCAAGGGGAATGCACGCAGGGCTGAACGGACTTGGAGAAAATGTGGCCTCACCGGTCATGCTTAAATCTCTAAGGACCAACACAATCGCTACCGGAACGCATTTGATTGCGCCCATACCAACTACTTTTCCAGCAGTCTGGCTGATACCTGTGACAAGCCCAAGAAACTCTTCTCGACCATTAATCCGCTCTTTCATCCAAACAGTCACTCACCCTCATCTATCTTCATTAATAAAGATCATGCGGATTAGTGGAGTCAGTTTTTCTCAGAAAAAAACGAAGCCCACCGTATCTCTACCCAGTCCCAATCACCAACAAATACCTCAACAAATGTTCCTACCCCTAGCTCGATCTCAAAACTCCAGGAATTTTCCGAGTTTATGGAATCAGATGTCTCTTTATTAGTTAACAGATCTCGGCCTACAAACTGCTCCCTGGAACCCTTCTCATCCAAAATAGAGGCAAATTTCAAATCCCTTGCCACCTTCGTCACTAATCTCTTCAATAATTCACTTCGCTCCAACATCATTCTGCCACTATTCAAATGTGCCGCAGTCACCACTCTGCTAACAAAAAACCTGGCCTTGACTGCAACATCCCTGATAATTATTGCTCCATCTCAAATTTACCATTCCTCTCTAAGGCCCTTGAACCTGGAGTAGCCGTGCAACTCCAGAAACACGTCCTCAACAATGATCAGTCGTCGGCCCACCCCTCTTTAGCATCTATATACAACCAATGGGCCATATCCTGCGCAGCCTCAATCTCAGCTACCATTGCTATGCTGATGACTTCCAAATCTATATCCACGCAAAGCCATCCACCAATGCATCTGGTCTTTGCATGTCGTCCTCACTGTCAACTGTGAAGGCCTGGCTCAATTTAAATTTCCTAAGACTAAATGGCGACACAATGTAAGTTTGTCAAAACCCCACCCCAATTATCCAAGGCTGAACTCATCCAAGTGATGCTTGATGATCAGACCATCGAAGTAGCTAAGGCAGTCCAGAGTCCAGGAGTGACTCGTGACGCCTCACTCACCTTTGAGACACACATCAACAAGGTAACGAATGTGGCCTATTTATATCTCAGAAACATAGTCAGACTGCACAATATCTTGTCACCTTCTGATGCTCAGAAGCTAATACACTTCATGAATCGACTATTGAAATGTACTACTCCCTGGCATCCCTGCTTACCTGATCAATCGTCTCTAACGTGTGCAGAATGTGAATGCTACAATCCTCACTTGCGCACCCATTCACGATCACATATTCCCAGTACTCGTGTCTCTCCACTGGCTACTCGTTAAATATAGGATCAAAATCAAGATCCTCCTTCCCACCTTCAAGGCTCTAACTGGCGCTGCTCCGACATTCATCCATGAACTACTTCATGCATCTTCCTCAACATGACAACTTCGATGCTCCAGTACAGGTTTGCTGCATCTGCCCAGATCGCACCCACATTTTATGGATGTCAGAGCCTTCTCGCGTGCTGCTCCCAGACCCTGGAATGCCCTACCATTGGAGATTCGGTCAGCTGAGTCCCTGGGCATCTTCAAATCTCGTCTCAAGACTCATTTGTTCCATAAGGCTTTGAAGTAGGGCTAGGACTGTTGATGCAGCTCACTGTTGTTGTGCTGGGATGATGGCTCGCTGCCAAAATTTGTTTTTTTTTTAATTTTTGTTGATGCGCCATTCATATGTCGTTGTTGTTGACATGACGTTCTCTCCACAGCTCTGTGCAGCGCTTTGTGATCCTCGGGTGAAAAACGCTCTAGAAATGAAATTATTATTATGATTACTCACACAAATTCCGTACACAAGCATTCATTCACCGACACACAAAGACAACAATTCCCTGTAAAGGCTTAAGAGACTGTAGGGTCAGGTGCTGTTAGCAAGTAGCACCTATAAAGGCCAGCACTGCATATGAGGGGTTGGATGGCCAAAGCAATGCCTGGCTGCCTTTGTCTCCTTAATGGCAATGTTTATACAATCGCACCAAGTATTCATTAGGGGCTGAGTCGTCCTAGGGGAGGTCGAGAACTGGTTCAGTAAGCGACCCGAGTGTGAGCGCGGGTTGCCGGTTTCATAGCGTAGCATGCCAACCACTATACTACCGCTCCCCATACAGGTACACATGTGCATTCACACACACATGGATACACACACACTCACGCACGCACACGGACAGACATTCACACACGCACTCACACGGACACACGCACTTGCACGGACACACACGGACACACGCATTCACGCACGCACACAGACACACGGATACAGGCATTCATACACACGTGTACATGGACGCATGCATTCACTCTCCAGGAAACCCAAGTTCTCTGCTTACTGCTAACATCGGTCAAGATGCATTGAACTACTCCTTGGCATCCCCATAGGTCGATTCAGCCATTAATTATAATAAAAATTATTTACAACGTGCATATAATCGTCAAAGGTATTCGAAGAGGCACCAATAAACTCCAAGGAGACAGAAGGAAGGCAGCCAAGCAGTTAGCCGGCACCAACATTTACCATACATTGCGTCTTATATATTACTATATTTTTGGCCAATTAATTAAATGGAATAATTTTTAAGTTTTGTGAGGAAACCAGAAAACCCACAGGAAACCCATACAGAACAGGAAGAGATATACAAACTGCACAAAGAAGGGAAATAGAGGCGGGAATCAAACCACCTCAAGCAGGACCTTCTTTCTGTGATGCCTAACAGTTACCAGGCATATGTTACCACTGCGCCACCTTTAATGAGTACCTGGTGTAAACATCACAAACACCACGAACATCCCGACTAGTCTCCAAGCCTCTCCATGGAGAATGGCGAGCACGCAGATCTGAACTCACCTGCCCTTGGTGATGCGCACGGCGCTGCAGTCGTTCTCATATCCACCGGCGTGGTTCAACATCCCCGTGTGAGCGATGCTCCCCACTGACACATCTAGGTCGTTGGCGCAGAGCGACTGCAGCATCGCCAGTGATTCACTACCTGCAGACTGTAAGCGGTGCACACGCGACGAACCACACAGCTTTTGGAATTAGTAATCTACCTCCCACTATATAATAATGGAGCTTTGTCTGTCAACATTGTTGGAGCAACCCGAAAAAAGTTGTGGTAATCTTTCACTGAAGGGCTAGTCCATTTTAGGAGTGAAGGAGAGAAGACCATCCAAATTGTTTCTGGAAGACAATATAAATTAAGAGTGCAGCAACATTTCATTACAAGACACTGATAATGGCTGTGAAAATAGGGCAACATCAGTAAATCTTAAGATAAAGGGTCCACTGGAGGTCGTAGGCAATCATTGCTTTGATCTCTCTCTAGGTACCATATCCTACAGGACTTTGAAGACAATTGTCTTCCACAAATATCTGTTCTGGTTAGTTCGAAAAATGTCCATTGTTGATTTCAAGAGACTCTTGACATAAGTCAATTTCTGTTGTTTGCGATGTCTTTCCTTCAATTATCCCAGTTATAACCAGACTTTCCATTTCCTCATTCCTCATAATGTGCCCGAGAAAATTCGACTGTCTCCTTGTAATGGCATTCAACTCCTTTCTTCTTAAGATCTTAACACCTGCATAATCGCCAGATACCGTAAAACCTATTGTAATCTTATATTTGTATACTGGCAAAAAAAGTACCCATAGCGTTAACAGCCCCACCTAAGCTATAAAGCATTGATACTGCATTGTCTGGAGCTGCCTTTCGGCAGCGACTGACACCGGCAAATAGGCTCAAAAGGAAGCCACTGCCAGGTGAAGGTCGGTCAGTTGAAGGCCAATGCATAGGTTATCAAAGCTACCTGTTTGCATACTTTGCCACTAGTATGTGTGGCTTTTGCAAACTGGACACATTGTAAAATGTGTCTATTTTGGTGTTTGGTATCTTAACACCTGCATTATGTGGTGTTAAGATACCAAACACCAAAATAGCCAGATACGGTAAAACCTATTGTAATCTTATAGAAGTAAAGGTCTTTCTTCATTTACATTATCCTTTCCGAGAGCATTCAGATAAAGAAAATGACATTTCTTGGATCTCAATCTTCAACAAAACTAAACTGAACTTTTGCAACCTTTGGTGTTAGTCTGCTTCTAGCTCTAAGCACCAACACTTAATAATACATTTGTTACATGGCTCATTAAACTAATAATAATAATTGCACTTCTAGAGTGCTAATAGTTGTATGGAGGTCACATTAAATCGTGCTAGATTTTTGGGGGAATGCAATAAATCTTGATTTACAGATATCCTGAGGAATCTCTCCACTGTAATAAATCTCATTGAGAAGTAGTCAAATTTTCAGAGCCAAAGTCTTATAAACATTACATTTGTTCTACTGATATGTCATCTGCTCCTGTAGCTTTGTTGCTTATCCTGCTATTAATAAATGTTCTTATTTCTGACCAAAGGATTTTCAAACCATCCATCCATTTTTTAATCGATGGCTTTCCTTCTCAGATGTCATGAAATAAATCTTCAATATATTCTGTCCATCTCTGCAAAAGTGTTCTCACTCTAAGTATGTCACCAGTTTAAACTTTTGTGCATCCACTAGCACCCTCCTATACCTGCGATGTCCTTGATATTCCCACATAATGATGTAACATCTTTGTCCTTTTTCTTTTCCTTTTCTGTGCATTGCTCATTAAGCCATTTTTCTTTTTCTATCTTGCAAAATGATCACATTATCCAGAATCAAATACTGTCATAATATGGATTTTAATCTTTCTTCTGCATTGCATGAATTCCAGGATCTCTTCCATCATCCATTTCTGTTTCCTATGTTATGCTTTTACTGTTATAACCTCCTTGGCTGTTCTAATGCCTCTTGAAAAATTTCCTATTTCGACATATTTTCTTCCTCTTTAAGGTTTTGAAATAGTTCTTTAACTGCAGTTGTGTATCCTCCTCTAATCAGGTTGTTTTAAATTAGAACTTTATAATCGAGCTTCTTTGTAGTTTTTGGTTTCTCAAGTTTCTTGAGCCTTATCTTGATAGCGTAAACTAGATGGTTACGAATACAATCAGCCCACAATGCCTACTTAACAAAATACAAAACAAATCTGTTTAGTTTTATTACAAAAATGTTACTGACCACGAGGGTTCAAGTCCAGCTTAACCTGTGCAGGCTAATCGAGATATTAAGTGTTCACGTAGCAGTATCATATATGTGAACTGTATCGCATGCAGCGCTGCACAATTCACCAACAAGCGGGAGCATAGAGATTACGCTGTATGCAGCCAACTACTGGCGAGTGTTTATACGTCAGTAAGGAAAACGCAGCACCCACACAAACAGAAAATATATGAGAGCAAGGTGGCAACAGTCTACCCCTAACGGATCTTAAAGATGTAAATTGAACACCGTTTTCTGTACCACCTTCTCGCGGTCAACCAGTGTACGATTCATTCTCGACACCCACGGGAAGGGAGTTTCGCAACATCTGTGCGGTGATCCACCAACACGCTGCTGCCTACACAGCGCGAGAGCACAGACAGCCAGCACTGGCCAGTCGTGCCAAGGCAATGCGTTCCTCTGCCTTGGTGTGACTCCAAGCGTGCACCTCTCCATGATTCCTGAATACTTTTCAGACTTTGTTCCATGCCCTTAATCAGGGCCCGTGTTTCCGTTCCGTACATCACCGCAGATGGAACACACTGCTTGAAAATGTATTCGATAACCAGGTTTGGAAATATTAATTTTTTTTATCAAATGTAATTTGTAATGATGTAGGTTTTCACGGCTCGATGCATGATGATTGCTTCGAAAAACTGCTCTCTCGGGACAGCCGCATCGATGGCTCTCTCTCCTCTCCTCGCGACGTTTCGCCTCACACGTTAGAGGCATCCTCAGGCGTAGTGTGCGTGCGTGGTTCCTATTGTCTCTTTATATGTGTGGGCGTGATGCATGTGTCCTTTGTTGTGTGAGTCCGCCTCTGAGTCACCTTGACACTAATTTCCATATCCCATTCCCACCCCCGGAACTGTGATTACCCCCTCCCTGCTTTGTCTGTGGCGAGTCCCCTAATTTACATCTCATGAAAAGATACCCCTCACACAATTAGACGATCCCCCTCTGATGTCCTGCATTCCTGACTTCAATAACTGGCCTCCAGGATTGGCTAAGTTTTATACGCATTTCTTGTTTTCGGTTCATGATGCTTTTAGTCTTCTGAATCTCAATTGCTTCACGAATTAATCTTGGACCTTTATGGCGGATGGCTGCTAGTATTCGTATTTTATAAAAAAACGATTTTGTGTTGTTTATCTACACTATGTGTTGCTGTTGCTGATTTATCCGTGTGCCGCAGGCACACTGCTGCCTCGTGTTCTCTTTTTCTGGTGGCTATCGTTCGTCCTGTTTGTCCGATGTATATTTCCTCACAGTTGCTGCAAGGGATGCGATATACGCCTTCTGTCTGTAATGGTAGTCGGTCTTTTGGTGATTTGAGTACGTCCTGTATCTTCTGGTGGGTTGTGAAGACTGTTTTAATTTTATATTTTTATAGGTATTTGCTAATTTTGTCTGTGGTGCCTTTCACATACGGCAGGAAAGTGCGAATCTTGGTATCTTCCTCTTTATTTTCTTGCTGTTTCTGTCTCCGTTCTCTTGTTATGGCACGTTGGATTTCTGTTTTCGTGTATCCATTACTCGCTAGTGCTTGTTGTAGATGTTGTAGCTCATCTCTTAGATGTTGTTTGTCTGAAATCGTTTTTGACCGGTGGGCTAAGGTGTGAAGTATCCCCCGTTTCTGTTTCGGGTGATGGTGAGGAAGCGAACGACACGGCTGTCCCGAGAGAGCAGCTTTTCGAAGCAATCATCAAATGTAATTTTTCATCCTGCAAATGAGCGAGTGAGCGACGAGAAGAGAATGTGGCCCCTAAGGAACGTCGCTGAAAATCACGTGCTCGGAGTCACTTTGTCAAAGCCAGCTCACCCGCAGCTCGAACTTGGTGAAGGAGGTCATGTCAATGACGCTGACGCCCTCCCTACACGAGGTAACCTCGGCTCGCACGATGTCAAACCATGTCGGCTTGAAGAAGGTGCCGCTCTCGTCCACCTCGTGCGGCCAATCTGCACGCAGACACGCGACAACATAATTACACGTGTGTGTGTGTGCGTGTAACAGAACACGCTCATCAACAACACAGCCATAAAGAATGGCCATTGCCCAACAGATCGCTTATTACATAGTTATCTCTTCAAGACCGCAGTGTAATTGACATGACCACTGTGCTGTCACTCTGCCACCCTAACGAGTGAACACCACAAGATGCGCTCGTGCGGGCGCACCGGGCGGCACGAAGAACTTGGGTCGCTCGTAGCCATGCTTCTCGGCCCAGCGTGCGCCCTGTGCGTCCAGGCGGTCGAACAGCGGAGACATCCGCAAGCGCCGGCCCGTCTGGAACTCCACGTGCGGGAACTTTCGCTCAAACGTGAGCGCTGCAACAGCAACAACATGGAAATTCACTTCGCTCTGGCATCATTGCCCCACTGTTCAAATGTAACGCAGTTACCCCTCTGCTTGAAAAAACAGGCCTCGATTCCAACATCCCTGATAATTATCGTCTCGTCTCAAATTTACCATGTCTCTCTAAGGACCTTGAGCGTGCAGTAGCCATGCAACTCAAGAGACACGTTCTCAACAATGACCTCGATTCATTCCAATCTGGGTTCAGATTTGGCCATAGTACTGAAACTGCTCTGGTCAAAGAAGTTAATGTAAAAAACTCATTACTGCGAATGAAGGTTTGCCAAGTATTCTTGTCCTCCTGGACCTGAGCGCTGTCTTTGTTACCGTTGGCCACCCAATCTTACTTGAGTGACTGGAGGGTATAGGGGTCCGTGGCTGAGCCTTACACTAGCTGCGCTCCCACCTCTTCGACTGTAAGCAGTTCACCGGCCTCGGAGGACAAAACTCAGAGATCCATCCTGTTTTGTCTGGAGTTCTTCAGGGTTCAGTCCTCGGCCCACTCCTCTTTAGCATCTACATAAAACCACTTGGCTATATCCTGCACAGCCTCAATCTCAGCTACCATTGCTATGCCGATGATATCAAAATCTATATCCACGCAAAGCCATCCATCAATGCATTTGGTCTATGCATGTCATCCTCACTTGTCAACTGTGAAGGCTTGGCTCAATTCAAATTTCCTAAAACTAAATAGCGACAAAACAGAAGATTTGCTTGTCGGAACTCCGCACCAATTGTCCAAGTTTGAGCCTATCCAACTGATGCTTGACGACCAGACCACTGAAGTTGCTAAAGCAATCTGGAGTCCAGAAGTGACTATTGATTCCTCACTCAGCTTCGAGACACACATCAACAAGGTGACAAAGGTAGAACTATTTTTATCTCAGAAACACAGCCAAACTGCGCAACATCCTGTCACCCTCTGATACTGAGAAGTTAATACACATCTTCATCTCCTCACGAATCGACAATTGTCATGCACTGCTCCCTGGCACATCTGCCTACCTTATCAATCGTCTCCAACGTGTACAGAATGCGGCTGCTAGAGTTCTCACTCGCACATCCATCCATGATTACATATCCCGAATACGGATGTCTCTCCACTGGTTACCGGTTAAATATAGGATTGAATTCAAGATCCTCTTTCTCACCTACAAGGCTCTCAGTGGCGCTGCTCCGACATACATCCGTGACCTATTTCAGGCACCATCCTCAACACGACAACTTCGATCCTCCAATACGAGCTTGCAGCATGTGCCCAGATCGCACCTCCATTCGATGGGCGACAGAACCTTCTCGCGCACTGCTCCCAGGCTCTGGAATGCCCTTTCATTGGAGATTCGGTCAGCTGCGTCCCTGGGCATCTTCAAATCCCGTCTCAAGACTCTCTTGTTCCATAAGGCTTTCAAGTCCTCTGGCTAGGACTGTTGATGCTGCTCACTGTTGTCACGCTGAGGTGATGTCAAGCTGTCGACCTGTGCCTGCTCAGAAACACTTATTCCTTCCTTTGTTTAACAATCATTTTATTTGTTCCATTCTCTCGACAGCTCTGTGCAGTGCTTTGTGACTCTCGGGTGAAACGTGCTCTAGAATTGCAATTATTATTATTATATATATAATTATGAATCGAGATCACCCTGTAGTCCCATGCAATTCCGAGCATCCATCTTAGGCTTTGCTATTACATGCCAACTGCTTATGCTTGACCTGCTCTGCTGAGAGTCTGTGCATGACCAACATTGTGAATACACACACAAATCTGGTGACCCGCGTTCGAATCCCACGCTTGGCCAAAACTACGGTGACGGTTTGCTGAACCGATCCTGGGCCTCCCTTAGGTCGACTCAGCCTTAAATGAGTACCAAGTGTGGTGTGTAAACATTGCAACTAGGGAGACAAAGGAAGCTGGGTGTGGTGCTAGTAACCCACCTCCTCGTGTACCATGTCAATCGACATAGTTGCTTTCTAATCGTACTTGACCCTGCATTCTGCTAAAGCTGTACGGGGGATCTTTGTCTTGAAAACAGACAACTAGTGGGGTGGTGGGGGAGCGGCACAGCACTTACGCACGACCTCCATGACACGGTGCCGCAGGAACGTGCGGCTGCTTTGGAGGCTACCGAAGCGGCAGATGTCCACGGACCACATGTTCTCGGAGGGGGTCCCGGTCACGATCCACTCCGCCAGGTACCTGGCGCCGGCACGACGCACGAGTTATTCGGCCGGGCAATGATGGCGATAGCGTTGGCCAGACGGCACGTGGCCCCGTACTCAGCACCGCCGAGGCAGTGGCATTAGCGGATCGCCCCGTGACCGTCAAATGCTACCTTTACACTCTCCATCTAAGGTTTTCTCTGGCATCTCTAAATCGTTCTCTCTTCGAACACCATCGATGGCGGGTGAATACTCGCGGTGCGTCATAAACTGTAACGATTATTAGGACTCACTTGCCCAGGCCACCGGCCAGCGTCGTTCCAGCCGAGTTCATCCCGGCCAGCACAAAGTAGTTGTGGACGTTGGGAGCCTCTCCCATGATGCAGCGCAAGTCTGGCGTGAATGCCTCGGGGCAGTTGACGAGGCGCGACACGGCCGCGCCCTTCAGGCCCGGCATGCGGCGCAGCAGCGACCCCAGCAGGGGCTCTGTGAGTGACAACAATATGTGGGATGGGATCCTCTCGTACAGCCTTTAGTTAACAATACTATAATGTATTATAGTTATGCAGTAGCATCTTTCACCCAGAGGTCCAAGACACTGCATGAAAAAGCAGAGAGGTGGGTGGAGGGGGCCACGCGGGTAGCCGGCACCAACTCGCCAGATACTGAGTCGGTCCCAGATTCGACTCCCGATTCAACTCCCCATTTAATATACCTCTACACTGCACGGTGACGAGATTAGACGTGCAACTCATCACACATGACCCCACAGCGATAACGTTAATATTGCCGGTGTTGCATGTGTACCGTAGTGGTCCCAGTCTTGCTCCATCGTCTGGAACTCCACCTGGTTCTTGCCCTCGGTGAAGATGGGCTTGGGGTTCTTCTCATATCCGCCTGACAGCACACCGCCCTGCCACTCTCGCACGTACACGCGGCCATCCAAGTCCAGGATCACTGCGCACACACACACACACAGATGAGGATCCCTCATATCTCCCTCTCTAGGTCACATATCCTACAGGATGTTGGTGGCAATGGTCTTCCATAAGTCTCTACTCTTTAAACGTCTTACAATGTCCACTGGAGATATGTTCATCCAATCTGTCGTCCACGATTTATTTCCTTCAATTTTCCCAGCAGTTATAACCACATTTTCAATTTCCTCTTTCCTCATAATATGCCCGAGAAACGTCTGTCTTCTTCTAATGGCATTCAACATCTTCCTTCTACTTCCCATTTTTGACAAAATGTCTTCATGAGGTGTAACTTATCTAGGATATCTTCAAGAGGAGTCTAAAGAACCACATTTCAGTTGCTCCAATTCTCATTTCTACACTTGGTGATCTTTTCCAATATTCTCATGCATACGTGAAAACTGGTTAAACATAACGATTGATAACTATTAGTTTCGTCCCCATAAAATGTTTATTATTCATCAGTATTTTTTTATTTTTGAAAAAGCTATATTTGCCCATCCTTATGGTCCACTTTATTGCATGATCATATTTAAATACACATAAATTCTCCTCCCTGTAAACTTCTCAAACTATTAAGCAAGTGCTGTTGGAGAGTAGTACCTATCAATGCCAGCTCAGCACACATAAGGTTGGCTCCCAGTCCTTCTCCACAGTATTGACATTTACACACTGCACCAGGTACGTATTTTAGACTAAGTCGACCTAGGGCAAGCCCAATACTGGTTTAATCATGACTGATGTTACCAATGGCCAGGAGGTGACCTCGTGGTGGTGTGTTCAGAGACGAGAGTTCTAACCCCTGCACCACTCCTGTGCCTTGTCTTTAATGGATCTATGTCGGGTGCTCTCTCCCGTTCTGTGTGGGTTTCCTCTCCGCATTCTGCCCACAAATTAAAAACACTCAATCATTAACTGGTAATAGCATCATAATATACAGAACACAGAGTCTGGTGGATTGGCGCCTGCTAACCGCGTGGATGCCTCCCCTCTACCTCTGTGGTTTCCTGCAGTGCCTTTGGATTTATAGGAAAAAGGCACTACGTAAAGGTAATCATTATAACTACCTCTATGGGTATCGACGTATCGCTATGAATATCTATGGGTACCTACATATCTCTGCATGTCTCTATTAATCTATATGGGTTTACTATATGGTGCGCAGTTTTGGTTGCATGGCCACAATTACACTACTGTGGCTTGAGTCTTTAAGTTTCCACTCACGATGGAGAAGTGTGCATCAGCCTGTCAATGTTCGGCTGATAGTTGCGTCTCGGTGCGATGCTAGGATCTCGAATGAATTGTTTATTCCTGAACAAATAACAAATGATGATGACAATCAGATGGTTCCCCTCCAATGGGGTGGCCTGGCGGTTCAACGGAGGACGCGAGTGCCTGGGTACCTGGGAGGTTCTCTCCGAACGGCGGGGCGAGCGGCTGCGTGAGCAGGTAGAAGTGCTCGCACGGGTGGAGCGGCACCGACACTGCCTCGTCCGAGCACTGGCCCAGCTCGTACGCCCACTGTGCACGGTCGGGGCGACAACACAATGACGCTCAGTGCCGGCGCCACGTGGTCCAGCAGGCGAGGCCCAGCAGGGAATGGCAGCTCTGAAAAAGAGTAACGCTGATCAATGGATTGTAATGCACGCACAGTTTCGTTCGCTCTCAAAGAGAGAATGAATCAGATGCTGGGTAGAGCCACGGTACGGTAGTTCGTGCGTTGCACTATAAACAAATAACCTCTTTGGAATGCGAGTCGGGGTGGCATTCCACATTGTTCCTATTGGCTGACCGTGTCACGTGATGACCAGGCAGAGAATCTCGCTGATCAGCTGTGGACTGTCCTTTCCGATTTGAGCTGATCGCATCATCGCCATCTAGTGGGTCAACACAGATGTGGCCCAGGCGGCTGCAGTGCACCATAAAGGTGAGTGATAATAATCTCATCTCATCGTTAGAAACTGCTTAGTCCTAAACAGGGTTGCGGTGAGCCAGAGCCTATCCCGGCAGACACAGGGCGCAAGGCAGGGATATACCCACGATGAGACGCCAGTTAGTCACCGGCACTGTGGGCAATTTAGTATGCAAGCCAATTAACCTATGCAGCAGCATGTTTTTGGACTGTGGGAGGAAACCGGAGTGCCCGGCGAAAACCCACGCGGACACGGGGAGAACATGCAAACTCCACACAGAAAGGCACCCGAGCTGAGACTCGAACCCGTGACTTCTAGCTGTGAGGCGATAATAATTTACCACTTATATGTAACACGTGACGTTTTGTTCACTCTTGAATATACATGAGAAAAAAAATCACATGCACCAGGAAATGTAGGGTGATGGGGAAGTAGAAGGTAGCTACGCAGTAAGCCAATGTCAACATTTGCCAGATAATACGTCTTCTATATGTTAAGACGCTATAGTCCAAAGAGTGAGTGTTTTATTCAACTCACACAAACTCCACACATGAAGGCGTCGAGCCAGGATTCGAACCCAGGAGCTTCTTGCTGTGAGGTGCGAGTGCAACCCTGCGGTATGATCACCCTTGCTAAGTTCCCACATGGCCCTCCCGCACTCGAAGGGAGCTATGGGATTCCTAGCGAAGCCGATGTGGTGCCATGTCTCTCACCTGCCCGGCGCAGTTGACGAAGAATTCACACTCGACTTCTCCGTGGTCCGTTTCCACGGCCCTCACGCGGCTCTTGTCCACCAGGATGTGGTTCACCGCCGTGCGCTCGCGAATTTGCACCCCTGGGGAGAGAACCGACGATCATATCGCTGGGCTGAGGTTCCACTCCGTTGTCTGTCGGAGCGACTGTCCCCGAGGACCCGAGTCGGTGGCACTCGAGAGCTGCTGCTTGCGGCCGTGAGCTTCTGGATCAATGAGCTCCACGTAAATGCAGTGATATTCTATACGGTATGATAACATTCAACTATCAATCTCTCAATACCACAATGGCCCCTAACGTAACTCATATTAAAATCTTGAGGAGACACTGCGAGGGAATGTGAGAGAGTGGGTGCATGGGTGATCAGGTGAGTGAGTAAATGTGTGAGCAGGCAGACAAACGGGGGGCTAGTAGGTACATGAATGAGCAGAAGATTGGGTAAACAGCTGAGAGGGTAGGTGGGTGAACAGATAAAAGGGTGAGTAGGAGAGCGAGAGGATAAGTAGAGTGAGTTAAGGGGATAAGAGGGAAAACATCTGTGTGAGTTTATGATCGAGTGAAAGGGCAGGTAGGCAGATGAATGAGCCAGTGGATGGGCAGACAAACGAATGGGCAGAAAAGCGAGATAACGAGTGAACAGGAGGATTGGTAAATGGGCTTGCGAGCAGGGACATAAGCGCGCGAAAGAATGGATAAGCGTTCCGATGGTTTACACGTAAGGTGGCAGCGGAGAGAAGGTACGCCTTTACCGTGGGTAATGGCCGCGTGCGCCAAGGCACGGCACACGTCACCAGAGGAAACGATGCCGTCGCCCGGCACGAAGAGGCCGCCCATGATCTCCCCGGCAGCGCCGCCATCACCACCACAACCGCCCACCCAAGGGTGCATCTCGAGCACCTGCTGTGCTCTCAGCATCACCGCCTCCGTGCCGCGCGCACTACCAACCGCACCAAAAACTCTATTAACACAAAGAACCACTTAAATCAGGCTTCGGCTGATCCCATTATTAGTTCTCCTAGCAGAGTGCCTGTCTTACGGCCGATCTTGTTCCAAGCGTTTAACAAGTTCTTCCATTGCCTCTTGTTGATGATATTTACTGCCGCCATGATGGCATTGACCTGGATTTCATCCTCATGTCTTTTTGGGGACTGTTGTTGACTCTTAAGAGTTTCAGAAGTGTTATCAATCAGTGGGAAATAAAGCTGAAATAGGCATAGAAGCTTTGGTGTTGTAAGCATAAACTTTGCACTTATGAAGGATTCAAACCCAATACTCTCAACATAAACCTACATACCTAGATAAAAACACATGCTTCATTAGGTTATTGTAACACTGCCATCAATCTTATCAGATATTGGAAGCGACCACCACACAAGACACAGGCGTAAAGCTGCTATGGAGCTGCGTTGTTAGTGGACGGAATTGCAGTCAAATTTTTTGTAGAACTCTACCATGGTCCAATGTCTATGCACTCCACTCCCACAAACCCACCCTGAGCAGTACGGGAGATGTACGGTAAAAAAAACTCCATGACTCGTATGGCGTATCATGACAAGTGGTCACATATCGAACAGTGGAATGGCAAATGGGCCGTACAGGCACATACACAATCGTTACACAGCTGGCCAGCACTGCAGTTATTATGGCGTTGATCTCAAGACGAATTGTCCACCGCTTGTGTGTCACTCCCCTTAGCAGCAAGAAGAAGCAGACAGAGGAAACCTACAAGATTTAACCATGTTTATTATTATTATTCAACGATTATCGAGCTTACTTCAGCTGAGCCGCAATCCTTTGTAGGGAGATGATCCGGTCTTGAGTCTGTGCCAGTGATATAACGCCAGTCTTCTTAAATCCTAAGGGTCCGTGTTCACCAGCAGGGTGACCGTTGAGTCAGCAACAGTTAGGATACTTGCACATGTCTTACATTCATTTTAATACAAACCAAAGTCGCACTAAGACTCTTTCTTTGCACAAATCGGTGCTGCATATTTATTAACCTTTAGATTTTATGTACTGCTGTGCTAGTGCGTTCGAATATTTGTTGTATCGCAGGAATTGCACATCCAGAACTTGCAAACTCAATGGGTATTTTCTGCTGCAACAATAATAATATCTATCGCTAACACGGTCTAATTAACACAGCCACTTGCAACTATTGCATCGGCTCAGGTGTGCAGTTACTACCGTTTAAAATTAACGGTTTGGTTTATTTACTGAAAATAGATTGTAATGATGTAGGTTTTCACGGCTCGATGCATGATGATTGCTTCGAAAAGCTGCTCTCTCGGGACAGCCGCGTCGTTCGCTTCCTCTCCTCTCCTCGC
>JAZEWT010000022.1:10326350-10354103 GCA_036362905.1 Mordacia mordax
ACTCCCCTTCATTAATGCTGACCTTAGCTTTTACTTGAGTCATTGTGTGTTCCCCAACATAGATGCTGGTCCTTTCTGTGATTTCAAGCACTCATCAGGCCATGCTTTGTGACTCCTCACCCAAGTTATTTTTAAAATAATATATTTCTCATAAAACTAATTGGTTGCGTCCCACCAGAATGTATGTACAGTATACCAATTAGCAAGTGTATATCTATTTGGCACGTTAGACTGTAACGACGTTCCGTAGGGGTTTTAAAGTTATAATTAATGAAATGAACATCACACTCTCGAGCTAGAAATTGAAATGCGAACGCAATTATTGAATTATTCCATAGCTGGGCCTCATCGTTCATGCTCATCTTTAAGGAACAGCTCCTCCGCTACCGGAAGGCACGTGACTAGCCCGTACCAGACATCTCCAGCATTCTGACATACCTGCGACAAGCCCAATATTATTTTCTCGGCCATTAATCAGATTCTTTGTTCAACCAGTCACTCGCCCTCACCTCCCTTCACTAATAAAGATCAGGCGGGTTCGTTGATTCGGTTTTTCCTCAGAAAAATAACTGAAGCCCACCGTATTTATACTCAGCCTAAACCACCTCAATAAATGTTCCTCCGCCTTCTTTGACCTCAATTCCTGGAATTTTCCGAATTAACGGAATCTTGAGGTCTCCTCTTTAGTTACTAGATCTCGGCCCACAATCTGCTCCCTGGATCCCTTCCCGTCTAAAACCATTCGGGCAAATTTCAAATCCCTTGCCACTTCGTCACTAATCCATTTAATAACCCAATTCGCTTTGCTATCGTTCCCCCACGATTTAAATGTGCCGCAGTTACCCCACTGCTTAAAAAACCTGGCCTCGATTGCAACATCCCTGATAATTATCGCCCCATCTCAATTTTACCATTCTTCTCTAAGGTCCTTGAACGTGCTGTAGCCGCGCAACTCCAAAAACACGTTCTCAACAATGACCTACTCGATCCCTTCCAATATGGGTTCAGATTAATGAAGTCGGATATCGTACACGTGGGACGAGGAGGGCATACATAGTTCAGTACATTCGAATTTGCAGCACTCCCATGCTTCCCAGCGTATGGCAACAAGTTGCACTACCCACGCTCTACCCGCTTAGCTTCTGAGATCTGACACGATTGGGTTGCATTCAGAGTGATTTAATCGCAGGAATCTGTCAAAACTGTTTGCGGGCAGTGAGGTGTGGTTTTATTGTGAGAAAACGGATAGTGTGTAATAAGAGTCGGTTGTACATTCAATTTACTTTATTTAACTAAAAGAGAACCCATTGCTATTCGCTGCTTCCCATATGAAAAGGGAGACCCGTTGTTGCCTAGATACTGGTATTACTGCATTAGAAGTACTTTGAAGTGCACACAGTTTAAAGACGTCTTCGTTGTTTATTAAAGCTATTGGACATCGGTAAGACGCGAGAAGGAATGATGGCCAAGACTAATGATGGACTGACAGCCACACTGGAGCGAATGGCCACAACAGAAATCGATGAAATGAGCTTATATGCAGGAGCTCGATGGTTTGTTTAATCACGACATCGTAAAGGATGGCGATGGCCTGGGGGCAAGTCTTCAGCATGCCATGACATCAGTTAAATAATATATGTTATTTTGAATTGAGCCAGTGCTCATCATCAGTACCCGCTTATTCCTGTCGGGGGTAGTGGGGGCCCAGAATCCATCCCAGCAGACACGGCACACAAGGCAGGGATATACCTATACGGGGTATCGCAGTCTATCACAGTGCACCGTGGGCAAATTAGCCAGTAGGCCAATTTAGACATCCACGTTACTTTGGTCTATGGGAGGAAATTGGAGCATGCAAATCCACACAAAGTCGACACCCGAGCCAGGAATCTAACCGAGAATATTATTGCTGTGATGTGGCAGCGCTATTCACTGTGCCGTGAGACAGTGATATAAATTCTTTATTTTCCTATTGTAGTGGACTCTACATAGGTCAACCATCTCTCAGCCTCCCACAAAGTATAACTATTAATTTTTTGGCCGCTTGAAACATGATTGCCTCTCCTCCCAGTTCGGATTTTAACTCGCAGCCTTACGAATTTGATCGCAAGTGCTCTGCCTGCAGCACCGTCTGCTTATGTGCATTTTTGACTCTTGATTTTGTGATGGCCATCGACTGCGGAGTGGAATATGTAAAAGCTATTTTACAATATCCAGTGAGCTGAAGTGTGAATTTATTTTAAATATATGGCATTGTATTTACGGCATTTCCTGTCCTCTTAAAGGTGAAGTCTTGAGTTTTTTGAATGGATATAAGGCTTGGTGACATGCCATATTGTGGAATGACTATGCTTTTTTGAAACCTAGAACTTGTTTGGTGGGAATGTGTAGCTGTTAATCAGTTAATCATTTCAATATAAATAAAGGATTAAAACTAAGAACGTAACGTATCAAAAGTTGTAAGCACAACCCTTGCAGGTTTTATCGATGCTTAAATTGGTGAGTGTTAGTTAAATTAAATAATATTCCATCAGGTAAATGACTTTTCACATTAATGTTATTACAGCAGAATTTGGGATATATTACACCCGGTTGGAGTTTTTAAGTTTTATCAGAAGGGAATGTGGCTTACTGTTCCCAATGTCAGAAAAGGTGCATCCCTGCAGTGACTTGACCACTGCTGATGGAAATACCTTCACCAGAGGAAGCACAAGAGCACGCTTCTAGAGAGTTGTTGGCATAATCTTCCACACGGACTGGATGTCCTGAAAGAGGTGAGGACACTTATGATGTAGGTTTGTTACGCCTCGATTATGAGCATTGCTTTCAAAAGCTGTTCTTTCGAGATCGCCATGTCGAGTGTTTCATCGCACTTTACCCGCCGATCGCTTCTGGGACAAAATTCAGTGCAGGCCCTTTCACGCACGAGCGGTGGTTTAAGCAAGACATTGCACGACAACGCCTTTACTTCTAGATTCCATTTTTTGGGTTAGGTCACTTAAAAATGTTTGCACCGGTGTGCTGGGATAATGAAGAATTGGCACGTGTTGTCAACGTTAACATATTTTACTAATTGGCTGGTGGAGGGTTTATGACAAACGTTTTTACGTGCCGTAACCCAAAAGATGGAATCTGTTTATAACATTGGTCACGAAAGCCTTCGAATTAAAGCCTTTCTGTTTATATTTTGCTTGCCTTTGGGACAGTGACAGCTGATCAGGGCCCCAGTGTGCAGCGTCTGTCTGACCTCATCCTCACGCCCCCTCCTGGTTGCCCCACCCACTTGGCGCGAAACACCTGGGAGGGCTGTGGTGACTTCACCTATTGGGACACGGTCGTCTCGTCTCATTCACTCACCTTTGACAGCGTATAGACATATACTGTCAGCCCGTGGCCAATGGTAGAGCATTTTGACCCAGACATTCATCCCAGTAAAAGTAAGTACTGGCTTGTTTATCCTGAGTAGTGGTTGGTTGTCCTATGGCTAGACAAACTAGCTACGAGACTGTGGTGTTTCCACTATTGGGCCACCTGCAGAAATGAGTGCTACCCCCTAGCATATAACTACGCTTTTATGTATTTTCGCTCCTGTGATTCAGTATGTACTACTGCATAGGCTTTCGTGGTTGTGCTGTACAGCTTGTACTTCGTGTTGTTTGGCACGATACCGTATGTCTTGCTTAACATTTTGTAAGGCTTTACAGGAGCAGCGAGTTTCAGTTTTTCAAGGCAACATATCAAAAACGCATCGGAGAGCTATTCAAAGTTTCTCCAGACTGAAACGAGCTCCGGGGTAATTCCTGTCCCCACGTGTGGCCCCGGGCTCAGGCGTGGAAATTTGTTTGAGGGGTGCCTGTGTGTCTTGGAACAATCATTGTAGACAGACCTCCAACCAAAATAAAAATAATGATTAATAATCAGAAGGAATTTAAAGCCTGGGTCACTCGCTGACCTGTATTTGATTACAACAACCTTCTGGTTGTGAGTGAAGTGCTCTAGCGCAGCAACACAGAGTCGGATTACAAGTCGAAATCTCATAGCGGGATATTGAATTACCTTGTTTACTTTCTCCAGCTGTTGCATTTTATATTTATTTGCAAGCGTTCTGCCTGTTTTGAGAATCAGAGTAATTTGTACAAAATGAGATTTTAGTCACTCTACTTTAGCAGTGTTATTCTGGTATTTTCTAAATAAAAATGGGCTGATTTTCAGGGCCAAAACGTTTCCAAACCCTGGTGATGCGATGCGTTGTATTACTTCGTGACCGCGATTCTATCCGATAACATTCAGGTAGAGTGAATTACTTCAAACTCTTGACTAATGATATTCCCATTAACTTTGGTTGCAAAGGAAACCATATTACTAAACAATAACAATCTGTCCTCTCAACGATCAGGCTCACATACCCAGGAGCCTCCCACTGCTGCCATCTCATCCGCAGGGAGCAGTGAGCGCAGGCTTAATTCTTCACGTTCAGCTCTGTCTCATACGCACTGTGCTCAGGTCTTCATCCTGCAGTCTTTTGCTCGCCGGTGTCTTTGAACTGCCGTATGCAGTTTCTTCTCTATAGCAGTAATCTATTGAAGTTTTTCACACCTTGATGTATGAGAATTCCTCTGCATAGCTGTTCGTTCAGGATAGCCGTGTGGAGTGTTACTTTTGTCTCCTTAAAGATTTTTCACCAGGCACGTTGGGGAACGTCTGACGATAAAGAGAACAGTAATGTTAAGTTTTATATAACGTCACCATTCATGTACTTTGCATCTCTCAGTTGCAGATGAACCACAGGCGAGAGGGAATGCAGTAAGTCAGGTGATGGGCCAGCCATACCAATAGCTGCCAAAACTGCAGCCCTCTGTTATAGTAACATGATTTCAGCCAATTAAAGAGTACATACATGCTGCCTTGGTACAGTCACATATTGTTTATGTTTTTTTCGTCAGTGCTATTTCTAGTCCCATCATGTCCGTCACTGTCTCCATATCGACCATGCCTTTACCTGAGCATTAACTTAAAAATGGACAACTTAAAAAAAACTGGTAATAATGAATATGTGGAAAATAAGCAAATCACTGCTAAGCGATCTGATTTCATGTATTGTTTGGGTCAAAAAAATCTACTTAATTTATTGCCCTATCGACTGTCAAGTAAGTCCTGTTGTTAGTGTTCATGAGATATACAATACATCGGCTCATGGACAGCCCATGCATTTGAAATTGGAGCATAGGTCGATATGTAAAGAGGTCTAATATGTGAACATATATTGACAGACTTTACACAAACAGGTGGCTGGACAAGCAAAAAAAGCGCAACTGCCTAAACATGAAGTGCAGGACTGCTCTCAAAGGGAGTGAATGTGCGTGAGATTTTAAAGTACGAATGTGTAAAACTGTCGTATTTGTGAACGTTTATTGATAGTTACATTTACACCATGTACCGACACCCCTCCTGGGTGTGGTCGGTTATAATTAATCAGCGTGTGTGACAGTTGTGGGCCTTGTGTGACCACCTGTCACTAAATTTCCCCCTGATAGGTTTATAATATCACAGTAAACAGATTACATGCCCATGCCGCTTAATCAACACGGAGAAATGTATTTGTGTTGTATTTTGTGTTGATAAAGTCTTTAGTATTTTCCTGTTGTGTGTGAGTGTCTTCTTGTCAGAACTTGTTGCTGACGTTCTTCAAGCACAATCAATATTTCTCCTGCACGGTATCCATGATGCAGCTTAAATTTACCTCCACCTCCAAAACAAGGCCTTAACACTTCATATGCCCCCCATCCAAGGGTGCACATGTCGGGGGGGGGGGGAGTGTGTATATAAATTAATTCGCAACACACAACGCCCCGTGTGGCTGCACAGTATTCGTTTAATCTCATTGTCAGAAACCGCTTAACCCTGTACAGGGTCGCGGTGAGCCGGAGCCTATCTTGGCAGACACGGTGCAAGGTAGGGATATACTCACAACGGGACGCCAGTCCATCACGGGCACTGCAGGCAATTTAGTCTGCACACAAATTAACCTATGTAGCAGCATGTTTTTGGACTGGGAGGAAACCGGAGTGCCCGACGAAAACCCACGTGGACACGGGGAGAACATGCAAACTCCACACAGAAAGGCACCTGAGCCGAGATTGGAAATCGGGACCTTCTTGCTGTGAGGCGACAGCGCTACACACTGGGCCACCGTGCCGCCCGTATCCGTTTAATGTTGAAGGTTTTTGTTCAAAGAGAGAACGACTCTGAGGCACGAGGAAAACATTGAGTGGCAGCGGTAAGGCAGCTACTACGTCCTTGGCTTGCTTCAACATGAGCTGCTGCAGCAGACCCAGAACTGCAGTTCCCACACCCGTCGTCTATCACGGGTCAGAACCATGAGGTGACGTGGTGTTGATGTATACAGACAGGAGATCCTTTATTTAGCCGCAACCGGCAAGGATCTACGCTTCATTTTGCGGTGGATTCACGTTCTACGGGCGTCTCAAAATAGCCATGTCCAGCCAAGCCGCACGGCACTGCACAGAGAAGGCGTGACCACCGGTAACCCTGTGGCGGTGGCGGCACCGCCACCCAGTTGGGAGAATGTGAGTGGAGGAATGCGTGATTGAAAGCGCCACTCGTGTGTGGTGCGCACTGCGTGGCCAGTGGCTGTGAAGCGGTGTCTGATAATAAACACAGATGAAAAATATTTAATGCCTCGCCACGTTCCATAGAGCTACCGAGGTTGTCTAGAGGTAGGTCACGTGTAGTGCGGTGAAGTGTGGATACTCTCACGTCTACGAAGACATCTTCTCAGGCCAGATAAGAGTAGGCGAAATACCCTGTAGAGGCTTATCCAGAGCTGCCTATAGTGGATGCCCTTCAACCAGCAGTGGCGTGAGCAAGTAGTTGCAGGACTACACCCTGGCCATGATTATTGGGACGTTGCTATTCGAATGGCAGTTGCACGTGCACTGTCCATAGTGCTATGGAGCTCGGAAAGGGCACTTTACGGTAGTCTGTTAAGGTTGTATAGGGTGTCTTTGGGGCAGATTTACACGCAATATTGCTTCCGTTTCTGATTTAAACGGACACTGTCCAAGTTGACCTTGGTATGTTGGTTGCATCCTTCAACGGTGGTGGTATTTGAGCATATGGCTGAATATCCTGCCATGGCCAGTATCGTGCAAACATCTTGTGGTGGCCGAATCGGTTGCTGCGTGTCACACTAGCCGCACAGCTTTGCTGCTGTTCACAATGAGCCAGAGCTGCCGGTGACCGCTGTAGCGGCGTCGCCTAGTCCCCGTCGGATGATGATCGTGCACGGTTTTGTATTCCGCAGGGCGAGCGCCATGGCCGCCAAGCCCATCTGGGAGCAGATCGGCGCTGGGTTTGTCCAACACTACTACCAACAGTTCGACATCAACCGAACACTGCTGAGTCCCCTTTACGTGAGTCGCCCCGGCGCCCTGCTCGCCGGCGTTCCCGCACGTGCCTACCAATGCGCCGCGACGGTCACTGGCACGCCGCTTATAAGTGACTCCTCATGGTGACTTTTAAGTGTGAAATCTGATAGCGCACCGCCATTCAGTGGAGTAGATGTTAAGGGACGCTGCGGTTGTAGACGGCAGACAACTGCGGCAAAATCTCTCTTGCCGCACAGGGTCTTGTACAGGGTCGACCAGATATCTTGGGACCTCCCCCCATTAACCAATTGAATTCGCTCAAACTTTTCAGTGTTGTATACAGGTAGCCTGATGCTTCGTGGCCCATAGAAGCGATATTGCAAAGCTACATGACCTCTGACTCCGATTAAGGGGCAGGACTCTCCCACCTCCTCTGTATGTGAGAGTAATGTTCTTCCCATGTCCGTTGCCTGACGGTCAAAAAGATATTTAAATTCTCCTTCCAGGATTTTGGTCAAATGAAGGGCAGAACCAAATTTTATGCGAGTTATTAGTGAGACCTACTCGCTATATTTGAGAGCTCCGCTGAATCACATGCCTGGAGCCTAGATGCAAAGCTGGAATCTTAGCACTCTGATCTCTGGCCCAACAGGCCAGCTTCAAAAACTATCTCTTGACATACACAAGTTGTGTGTCCGAGACTCTCAGAGCCTAGGACACACAAATATAGACGTTAAAAATTGCAGTCAAGCTTGCCTTAGCAAGCTCTAGTAGCGTTACTGCCTTGACAATTTCTTGTAAAAATTGAAAGGAATGCTGTCATGATTTTATGGTTTGCACACTCTGCTTTGTGCCAAACATGCTAATACTAAGTTTACTTGCAAATTACTGCATTTGGCGTATATGTAACAACATTGTCCCGTACTGAGAACTTGGCAGGGCCCTCCTTATATAGGGTTCTTTGAGTTTCATTGAGGGTTTTACTGGGTAAAAAAGTGTAATAATTGTAAAAATTGGTGTTATTTATCGCAAACTTTAGCTTTAGGATGAGTGTGGGTGCAGTATAATAATGTGGCAATGCTTTGGTGTGGCAATGCTTTGGTGGGGCTGCTGCCTTCAATGAGAATGTTTGCGAATAGCGGTTAAATGGAAGAAGCGTTAAGAAAAGGCAACCATGGTGTTTGGAAAACATCGCATGCTTCTGACCTAACCCTTCCAGGCTTTACAGTCAATATGAGGGCACCCACTTCAAGGTTTTCTGCCAAAGGGTGTGCCCTTTGCTTGTGTTGGCATTGCGAGTTTCACTGGGTTTACGGTCACTGTACAAGAAATTGCTACCAAAAAAAATAAAGTTTATCGCTTGTTGTCCGGCACCACATCATACATTATTCACAAGAAATATAAACTCTAAATACGCTTGCATAATTCTATTCTCAGTTGCCTTTTTTACGAAGGTATATTTAGAAAAATAATTGTATAGATATTTGGAGCAATTTTTGACGTGGTTAGGCAATAATTCTTGCTCGACCAACCAAGGATATATGTGTGCAGAGCTATAGGAGGTAAACTGTGCTCAGGTTGAATGCATTCTAACTGGTAGCTGCAGAACTGGCACGCGCCCCTTAATTTAGCATTCGGGGACTCTTACCGGTTTTGGTTCATTTTCTCGACAAGGCAGACCTGAATATGGAGCCAAAACAAAGACTCGCCTCTGTTTCCTTATGATGCTTGTGGTCGGGAGATGACGGGCAGGACACCGGCAGCATTGTCGTCACACCGTGCGTGGCTTGTCAGTGTCTTCCACCTTCGTGAAGTGCGATGTGGGGACATCAGTTTTGAAGGAGCCCGGGTAATCGACCATGATAATGCAGTCGAGTACAACCTTCCATTGGATAATTGACTTGACCGTCTTAACAAAAATTGTACAGTTTACAACATGTGAAAATTCCATGGCTGGCATTGGGTGAGACGCGGATTCGGAGGCGCGAGGAGACTACAGGGAGGTGGGCGGATTTTTCCAGGCGGTAAGCTGGCACCAGCCCACTAGTAATTGCTTCCTATGTATTATGATATTGGTCAATTAATTAATGTTTTTTGTTTGTAGTTTTGCGAGGAAACTTGAGAATGCAGAGGAAACCCACACAGAACAGAGGGAGAACACACACAGAACAGAGAGATGTCCGAGGCGGGGATTGTACCGCCTCAGGCAGAACATTCATTTCTGTGAGGTGCAGATGTTACCACTCCACCATCATACCACATTAGCGCTAACTGCGACGAGCAGGTACATCTAAAGCTGTGATGCTGTTTTGCGCTGTGTCCTGTTCCCTGGTTTGTAAACACCACTGGTTACAATCTTCTGTCGGATAATGCATCTGATCTAGTTGATTACCCCGATTCCAACGACAACGAGAGGGTCAAGTTGAGCGACTGCACGCCTGTAATGCTGTTGTGCGCTGTCGTGTTCGCCGCTGTGTTCCCGCGTGCGTGCCCACAGATCGACGCCTCCTGCTTATCCTGGGAGGGGGAACAGTTTCAGGGAAAGGCAGCCATAATGCAGAAGCTCACGGTAATCATCGTCGACCTGTCCCTTGTGTCTGTGATTGTCGTTGCGCCCATTAAGTGAGCAGTTGTGTGCTGTGCCGCCTTCATGTGATGCACAAACATCATGCATGCGAGTACATCGTCCGATTCGTGTTTAATATTAACCGTACGGGTTGACGTTGCTAATGCGCTGTTCCATGTTTATTTATTGCTTTTGACAACATGGCGGTAGTTACGTGTCAAATTATTTCCATTAACCTACAAACCGCTCGACAAGAGTGTCACACTTAGAAAGTTACTGATTACACGTGCCAATATATTATAATTATTGCAAAATTTTTGACGTCATTGGTAGCTTAAAGATTTTCACGATATAATATGTAATATTGTATTGCTAGTAACATCAGTGTACCATGACCTTTTGCTCACAGACTGGTTTGAACTTTATGTGGTGAGCTCTGTGACATCACTTTGACCACAGAAAGAAATCCGAACGATGAATTGGGAATAAGCATGACATAGCCTGTGCACGGCCCGCACGGCATGGTGAGGCCCTTGTAATTGGCAGCGCGGTGCAGTTTGCGACGGACGTACCTCTCTTCACCTTTGCCCTCGCTCACGCGTGTGAATCTCTTGCTCTTCTTTGTTTGCTTGCTCCTGCCCTCTGTCACAATCGCAGAGTCTGCGGTTCACGAAAATAGCGCACAGCATCACAGCACAAGACCACCAGCCTACGCCAGACAGCTGCATCCTCAGTATGGTCGTGGGTCAGCTCAAGGTAAGTGGTGGAGTGCATGCGCTTAGATTTGTCACTGCCCGTCTACCTGCATTATCCAGTACAGCTAGTCCCCGACTTATACATATCCAACTTACGATCAAAGATGCCATAAGATAAGTGTAAAGAAAACCGATTTCTTTCTAATTTTTTCATTTTTTATGTTACATGCGGTCTGTCATTAAATATTCTATTCCAACTTCATAAACTGTACATATGTACACCAGTACAAATACTGTCTAAATCCTGAAAGCACCAAATCTATTACTGCTTGAATATATCGAGTAGATATAACATTAAATATTGTGTTCCGACTCACACATAAATCGAGTTACCTATGGACTCGGGAACAGAACCTGTTCAGAATCCAGGGATGGCCTCGCGCATGTCTCATTTTGCCACGGGGTAACTTTCTTGGCGGCGGTGGAACGGTCACGCCAACGGACCTCGCACGCCATGCCACGTGCAATGGAAGCCGCAGCCCATACGTCGATACCACTCGGTTGGTAGCTTCCACTGTAAAGCCATAATAATATAGGACGTAGTGTCTTGCAAATATTGGCGCCAGCTAACTGCATGGCCACCATTCCCCGCCACCTCTGCTGCTTCCTCACACCTTTGAATCATTCATTCTTAGAATATCTTTGACATTGAACGAATATGCATGGCGCGTTATAAATTGTATTTATTATAATTCCCTGATTGTCCAGTAAGGCCCTACATAGCCATAATCCAGGGATGAGAGATGAGGGTTGGTCAATTGTACAAATATCGGCAAACTCCCATGAGTGATGGGCATCATGGTGCCGCAGAAGGCGGGAGAGCAAAATGTTGACTAATATCTAATATCATCCATCCCTTCCGTATGGGATAGTGTTACTTTCTCACATGCACGAGTTTTCTCTGGGTCCTCCAGTTTCCTTCCACGTGTATTAACACTCATTATTTGGCTGAAAGCACATTCATATGCGCGGTGGCGCAGTGGTTAGCGCTGACGCCTCACAGCAAGAAGGTCCCGGGTTCGAGTCTCTCGGCTCCGGTGCCTTTCTGTGTGGAGTTTGCATGCTCTCCCCGTGTCCGCGTGGGTTTTCGCCGGGTACTCCGGTTTCCTCCCACAGTCCAAAAGCATGCTCCTGGATAGGTTGATTGGCTCGCAGGCTGAAATTGTCCCGCAATGCCCGGCGATGGACCGGCGTCCCGTCGTCGGGTGTGTTCCTGCCTTACGCCCTATGTTTCCGGGATAGGCTTCGGCTTCACCGTGACCCTATATAGGATTAAGCGGTTTCAGATAATGAGATGAGATGAGATATTTAAGGACCCAGACAGCAGAGGCCCGGGTGTAAGATAGCCACCCTAAGGTTATGTAGAATATGCAGCATCTAAAGTGGATATCACTTTACAATTCTCTGATAGCTAAACGTTGAAGGCGTAGCCACAGTGGAATATATAAAATAATGAAAGTGGCGAAAAATAGAAATGGCTTTAACTGCTCTGGCCATAATACAGGTATTAGATGTCTCATCTCATCTCATTATCTGAAACCGCTTAATCCTATATAGGGTCACGGTGAGCCGGAGCCTATCCCGGAAACACAGGGCGTAAGGCAGGAATACACCCGACGACGGGAAGCCAGTCCATCGCCGGGCATTGCGGGACAATTTTAGTCTGCGAGCCAATCAACCTATCCAGGAGCATGCTTTTGGACTGTGGGAGGAAACCGGAGTACCTGGCGAAAACCCACGCGGACACGGGGAGAGCATGCAAACTCCACACAGAAAGGCACCCGAGCCGAGAGATTCGAACCCGGGACCTTCTTGCTGTGAGGCGTCAGCGCTAACCACTGGGCCACCACGCCGCCCGGTATTAGATGTTCATATACAAAATACACACCTATTGCAAGGCATCAAGTTTTCAATAACCAGAACTTGCTTGTGATTAAGCATATTTGATTGACCATCTTAATACGTGTGTTACTCAGCAGGCCATTTAACCTAGGTAGCAGCATGTGTTTCCTCCCACCGTCCAAAGACACACTGTTGCCTTGGTCAATTGGCCTGCTAAGTAAATTGCCCCGAAAAGTGTGCCCTGGCGTGTACTTGTCACAGCCTGGTTATTCTCCCACTTTGCGCCCTCTTTTGGTCGCGATAGGCTCTGGAACCCCACGATCCTGTATCTGCTTAAGCGGGTATTGATAATGAATGAATACGTGTATTATTGCCAGAAAGGGTGGATAATTTTCTCCTTATCTGTATACTGGCAAATCAGTCCCCATAGTTCTAACAGTAGTATGCGTAGCACGCTTTTCTCAAACTCTTGCGTGCGGCGTAAATGCACATGTGGGCAGGCACACACAAAGCAATGTCGTGCCAACGCTCACATTCAGAGCTAACGCTGTTCGTCTGCTTTTGATTGGAATGCACCACATCCCTGCAAAACTGGAAGGCTAAGTTGCGTTGATGCTGGTTGGTTTGCGGAAGGGTGGCATCGTGCAGGTGGTATCGGCTGCGGGGCACGTGGATATTTATAAATGCCGCTCACCACGGACGCTTTCTGTGGTTAGTAATTCGATTCATGGTCACCGAGTTCGTATTGCAGTGCACTAGCCACCGTACCAACGTTTCCCATGTAAACACAATTGGACAACATTTTTACAGTTTTTAACAAATAGAAAGTTTGAAAATTGCTTTCCAGAGCCGTTCGTTCAGGTTAGCTGTGCAGATTCTTTCTCCCACTACACAGCTTTCCCTAAAGAACAGCTTTGGTAAGGAATTCTCATAAATCGAGCCATAAAACCTACATCGATGTGGAGTTGTAATATTATTCATTTACAACACATAACTGACAATCTCAACGTGGTGCATTTAAAGATCAATTGGACATTTACTTTGCGTATAATTTCTCTGGGGGTACCGCTCTGAGTGGATGTTAACACCAGGTTACTGGCATCGCCCGTTAGTGTCCAGAATATCTGCCGCTGGCTCCTGGACTATGAACCGAGATAAGCTCAATCCGACGCTCGTTTGAGTTGCCGGGACAATGTTGCGTTCGTTAGTTGACATCAGGAATCATAGCCTGAATCTCCGAGACTCAAGAGGGTGCCTCGCAGGATCATTAGGAATCCCTTGCCGAACACCCTTGAGTAGTTTTCGCGGTCAAGCTGCCAGACAGCTCGCCCGGACAATGTCGTTTTGCGCCGCTGTATATCGCTGCTCAAGACATACGGGTGCAGAAGATCAATGATAAAAAAAATCCACGTGATTAGGCTGACAGCCTCCTTGAGGCAGTGCTTTTGCTGGCTACAATTTGCCACGCAGTTTATGCTGAAATATTTGCGTTATCCACCAACCCCACATCCAAGGCCTTGCATTAGACGTGCCAAGTTTTAGTTAACGGAGGGTTCCCCACGAGGCGTGATTGCGAGCCCTCGCTTTCTGGAGAGGTGTTGGCTTGGTTACTATTATTGGCATTGTGCGTAATGTGTAAAGATTGGTGTGCTCCTTGCATATCTGCTCCCTTTGTGAGGGCTGCCAGGTTAAATACTATCTCACAAAAGCTCCACTAGCACAATTTTAAAAGTAATAATTACGGCCCTTGTTAAGGCCTCCCCACTCGGTATTGTTAGGGGAGTTGTTTGACCATACGTCACCATACAAGTAATCAGTGCAGGACCCAGCTGCTGGTTTACAGATTGATCTCGATTCCTTTTAGCGGTGTTTGGTAATCAATATTTTTGGGGGTTTAGTGGTTGTGGTGTTAAAAATTAGCTTACAAACTGGAAACCAGTTTCAGAATCGGTTGCCATAGTCATGGCATCTGTAACTGTTTCATACCGTCTAGATTCCGGTTTTGCTAAATCTATTTTGACAACCCAAGTTTATCAAGCGGTGAGTGAGCCACTATCTGACGTCATGGCCCTTGCTGGCAAACTCTCCATGACGGAGGTGAAGGCCTCAACGGATGGCTGTCTGTCGTAATCGATGATGAGCAGCCTCCTTTATGCACGGCTCTTTACGTTGTATTCTCGCCATGTTAGCGGTGCAGGAAGTCCGACGTCCTTATTAGGGGCGTATTTGCGCTACTCTCATGTGGGTTCGTTCCCATTTATGACCTGCAGACAAAGGACATTTTGAGCAATCCGAATCTAGATTGGACTTGGTGAGAGTTCAGTGAGTTTCACGATCTTGCCAATTCTGTCGGGCTTCTGCGATCCCGCTCGCTCTCAAACGCCAATACGACCGATGATTCATCGGCTGTAAATAGATTCTGCCTCGGTAGGCAGGTGTTTCGTTGGTGCCACCCATCCACAACACCCCTTTCCACCACATGCAAGTGTCACTTTGTGGCTGAATTTCACTCCTCGTTCAATTGTCCAATGATTAGTGAGCTCTGTTTACCCCAAACACCCCCCACCCACCACCACTTGTGACAAAGCCCATCACTTAACTTATGCTCTGTCACTCAAAACGATAATCAGACTGATGAAGACGTTGGTAATCAAAACAATTTTGCTGTCTGCTGTCCTGTAAAGTTTCACTAAGATCCGAGGATTTTTGAGGAGAGTCCAGTCAAGGTTCTTCCAGTATGGGGCTATGCTGCTGAAAAAAATCCTGGTTGAATAATTTGGACGTTAATAGCAGTGATTTGTTTTTTCCAATACCAGTGACATTGTGTAGTTTCTTAGCTATCGGAAGACCTTCAGACAAGTCGGCAAGATACCCCAATTCCACAAAGAAATGCACCCGAAACCAGGCTCCGAGGTGTGAGTGTCACCATTATGCGACTGGGCTGCTGCCCTAACAGCTCCATGCTCGGTATATATAGCCCGAGTGCTCACTGCTCTCTGCCGGCCAGACTCAATGTGTGCACCCTGTCCCTTGGCACTCTCTGCTCAGGCAGACGACGACGACCAGGTTCTAGGGTTCCACCAAACGTTCCTCTTGAAAAACGTTAACAGTGCCTGGGTGTGCACCAACGAGGTGTTCAGGCTAGCGCTGCACAACTTCGCCTAGAAGAGGTGCAGCCCCGCTGCCTTTCTTCCCTCCCTCCACGTAAGGAACCCGGTCTTTCATCCCTGTCTTCCTCCCACTGGCTGCCACTAGAGTGTCTCCACTACTGTGTGCTATGTGCTACTGCTAATCCCAGTGATACTTGCCACTGTTTTCCCATAACGAATGCTGCCTTGTTTCATGAGCCCCAGCAGAATACATTCGTACTGTCGCCATGTCGGCCAGTCATCGGGTGCTGTGGTTGATGACATCGAGTGGAGTGACAGCAGTGCTTTGCCGTGCGATGTTTGGCATAGACGTTCAGGCAGGAGCTTCTGAAGTTGTGGAGGGAATCTCAAAAATGGAGATTCCAACACTAGCTTTTGGCAGCAAGTGCAGATAGCACGGCCCCATATTCATTTGTGCAAGGAAGTCACTTTAAAATGTTATCAAGGGCACGTCCAGGATACTATCTGTGGTGATGGAGAATTGGTCAGCTGGTGGAGTAGCCTGACAGTGTCCCCATGTGAAGTGGTCTGTCCTATCGCCCTGTGTAAAGGTGAGGTCACTTACCCAGCAGAAGAGCTGGTCATAGACATGTAACCAGTTATTAATATGTGTGTAAGGAGGAGTTGGTTGGCGCACTGCTCTGAACTGAGTTACCTCAATTCCTGACCATAGCAAACATAAGTGCTGAATGATACCTAAATCGGTTAGGTGCTGCCTCACCAGAGTAGTGAAGTATGGCCCAGCACATCCTCTTGAACGGATGTAACTTTGTAGGCTTTGGTGGAGCTCTTAACGCTATGGGTACTTTGGGTACTTTTTTGTTAAGATCTTAACACCTGCATAATTGCCAGATTATGCCTGCATAATCGCCAGATACGGTAAAATCTGTTGTAATCTTATATATGTATACTGGCAAAAAGTACCCATAGCGTTAACAACTCCACCTAAGCTACAAGCATTGATACTGCTTTGTCCTGAGCTGACTGCCTTTTGGCAACGGCTGACACCGGCAATTAGGCTCAAAAGGAAGGCACTGCCAGGTGAAGGTCGGTCAGTTTGAAGGACAATGCATAGGTTATCAAAGCTACCTGTTTGCATACTTTGCCATAGTATGTGTGGCTTTTGCAAACTGGACGCATTGTGAAATGTGTCTATTTTGGTGTTTGGGATCTCAACACCTGCATAATTGCCTGGCAGTTATGCAGGTGTTAAGATCTTAACAACTGCATAATCGCCAGATACGGTAAAATCTGTTGTAATCTTATATTTGTCGGCTTTCTTGCAGCAGTGAATTTACAAAATATGTCATTGACAAGCCCGATGTGATCACTCAAGCATGTTGTGAAATCTGAAAACATAACGTCATTCGTGAACGTATAAGAAGGAGGCATTGTGTGCACTTAACCTATGGTTTTGCCGCCAAAAATAATAATCCTGGCTTGGGTCATGATAGTAGCAGTGGTAAGCGGTGGTCCTGGTGATAGTGAGTGATGATTATATTGAGATCTTGGTAGAAGAACACAAGAGCTTGGACAGGATTCAGTGGTCATCTTAAGGAAAGACTCGCCCCTGCCATGTAGATATGGAAATTCTGTAGCCGATTGAAAGCTGGCACTAGAGTTGAGTGGAATCTCATGCTTACTGCTGCACAGAGGGAGACAGTTTGGTCGTGATGTGACAAGGCAACGTTACATATTGGTGACGGCGCTGGTTAATTATTTTTTGGCAGCGGCTCCGACTCCGTCCCTGATGATATATTTATTTAATTGCCCCAGGAGTGATGATGCCTGCAGGCGGGCGCCAAGCATGTGGGTGCTGTAACGCAACACTGAGCGGCAGTGCTTGCTTTGATTGCACGGATCCTGATGGAGGCTCGCATCGACACCTCCCAGGAGAGAGGTGGATGCGATAGTATTTAAGGAGAATATATAAGGGGACTTTTTTTTAAAGGCGTAAGCGTTGGGATATAAACTTATGCGTTCTCACCGACGCACGGCTCTCAGACTTGGCAGGATCATTCGCCACCACTCTTGCCACAGCCGGCACATTATATATTTCTCGTAGTTTCAGTCTTTTTGGAAGCTAACTTGTGGAATATTAGCCCGGAGTTCCTATCCGCCACTGCTTTATTCCACTAGGCGACTGGGCGGCACGGTGGGGTGGTAAGTAGCACTGCTGCCTCAGAGCAAGAGGCCCTGGTTGCTCAGGTACATTTATGCGTTGCGTTTGCATGTTCTCCCCATGTCGTGTGGATTTTTGCCAGATATTCTGGTTTCCTCCCACAATCCAAAGACATGTTGCCTAGGTTAATTGTCCTGACTAAATGTCCCCAGGTGCCCTGATATATTTTAACTTGCTTGTCTGTCGCTGCTGGACAACTTTTAAAAAGGTCTCCATAGCTCATTGGTTCCTCTCAGCTTAAATGCAGATTGACTAAAGCTCTACAATATCTGTCCACTTCTTAAATTTCAGTGCGACGGGCACGTCATTTATTTTTGACCCCCCTCCCCCCAGCATGATGTCAACCAATTGGACTTTATAGACATTCTATACATGTAATCATCTGTAGCGTGAATACACGCGATACGTGTATTCACAGATGAATACACGTATCGCGTGACCACATGCGATCTCCCTCCGTGTCCTGCAGCCTCTGTAACGTCTCCAAACCGTCTGCACTCAGGCCCGTTGGTTTTGTGGTGGTGAATCGCGCTACCGTTACCGTCACCACTGTCACACTCTGGTCTCCACCCATAATAATTTCCTCGATTAAAATCATTTTTTTAAAGCAGTTGATGAATATTTTCGACGCTGATTTTGTTCAAGTTTAAAGGATAGCAATGACTCCCGTGTGCGCACAACAAGCGCGCGTCACGAGTTGCGGGTGGCTCGTCACTCCATAGGAGCTCGTTTTCACATTTTGCGCCACCTCCGCTCTCGCTGTGGTGGTGTCTGAGAGGGGCCTGTCCCTCGCTCGTTTCACACTCCAGGGAACAATTGTCGCTGCCGAAGTCTCTCACCATAACCAAACACGTACTCATTCGTTGGAACGTTACGTAGCAAGTTGGAAAGCTTTCAAATAACCGATTTCCCCTTATATATTGCAGTAAAGCAGAGGTGATGGAATATTTTCATGTTCTCGTGTGTGCGTGTGACCGACACCGCTGCGCTCGCATGCGCTTTGTGGCGCCGATAATTAACACGTGCCGGTCACGTTTGCATTTGCGTCGTGACTCCTAACTCTTGTCCATCTTTGTCTGCCTGACTGACCGTGTGTTGGAGCTGCTTTGGCTGATAGCACTGAACTCGCAGACAGTTTACAATTAATCTGGGTTGGGAATCTGTTCAGTTTGTCACCTACCTCAAGGTTCATAAAGTGAGCATGGCTTGGTGCAAAGCCAACAGTGATAATCACTTGTAAAGACTGGCCCCTGCCATGGGAATGTGGAGTTTCCGCCACAGACTCGGGGTCGGTCTGTATAGGTGAACACAGCCCCGTGCTCGTTTTGAGCAGTGGGACAATTTGAGCCGAGTTTAAATGGGCCCTGCCCAACTTGTGAACGACCCTGCTTGTCCAGTTCACATTAAATAAATGCCACCTGTGTGTGCATCTGTACTGCCACCCTGTAACAGAAGCAGTGTATAACATAAACGCTGGGTATAAGCACAGCTTAAACACGAACATTGCATAAGTCTGCCATTCTCAACCGGTGGGTCGCGAGCACCACCTAGTGGCCTGTGAAGACCAGACTCAAGTGGGTCAATGGGCATTGAGGTGCAAAATATTGAGAGCCCACTATTAGGGAGTGGCTAAAGGGAAACTTCTGAAATAAGTACACTACTCGGATACAAACTCACATAGCCTTGTCCTCTAAAGACCGTGCTTATATCTGGCTTTTGCTGAAATATATCTTAAAGTAGGCAGGCACTTGGCCTAGAGACCCCACTGTTGCGCTGTAAGAGGACCATTGTCTGAAACGTTGGCCTGTCATGTTGACATTGATTGCCATTTATAATTCCTATATTTGTGTTCATAATTTCCTATTTGGGCTCGATAACCATGTCCTGTACAGTCGCGTGATTTCCATTCCCATATCGCTAGCATATCGTGCCTTGACCTCCTGCGTGGTGTTGTGTTTTTTCCGGCAGGCGGATGACGACCAGGTAATGGGATTCCACCAGGTATTCCTCCTCAAGAACCTCAACAACACCTGGGTGTGCACCAACGACGTCTTCAGGCTAGCGCTGCATAACTTCAGCACCTGAATCAGGGGCTCCCCTCCTCCACCCCACCGCCCCCACCACCAGCGCCGCCCCAATTGCGGCGAGAAACGTCTCCTGCGTCTTCCCCGCTTCTCGCCTTACCATCGTGCCGGCCCCGGAAATCCCTCCTTCCACCTCTTGGCTCCGCCACGCTCCGCTCGCGAACCGCCAACCTCGTGAACCACCAACCTCGCCATCGCCGCCACCGCCCGATACCTGGCCCAACCTTACCGCAGTGTGTGCCCCCCTCGCCGCCTCTCCCGTGATCGCAGCCGTCGACCGCTTAGAGAACCCCGTGAAAGAGATGGAACGTACGACACGAGGCACATGCCTTGCGCGGACGGTACCACGCGCACCGGTGACGAAATGACGCCTCGTGCCATTGCGTTTCACCGCCGGTTTTGCATTCAGTCTGACCCGAGCGGCCTTGGCGACCGTGGGTGCCAGTTATTACCACTGTGTGTGTTTTTTCTGACCCAGAACATAGCAAGGAAAACATGTGGCCACGTAAAAAAATAGAATAATTTATCAAACTGAACGGAGGAATCTAATATAGGCATGTTCCATTTTGCAGATGATATCGGACCGGGATTCGCTGGTGTCATGATGGGAGGTTACTCTGAAATATTTTCCAGTTGACTTTGGGTGCATAAACTGTTAAATGATTTAACTGAAAGTTAAGACGAAGTGAAAAGGAACATTACAAACGACGTTAAATGAATGTTGAAGTTGATATTTTATTTCCTCCCTTTCCCCACTCTCCCTTCTCCCACTCTTCCTTCCCCAATCCCATTGGCAAATGCTGACAAAAGCACTGAATAAAGTTCACTTCACAGCTCCCTTCCTTCTGGGGTGACACCCAATTATACTTGATGCTTAATTGGCCACGCTCGTTATGTTTTGTGTTCAGCCCTCGCTGCCACCGTGGCCCAACGCACTCGCTGTGCCTCCGCGCGGCTCGCGGACAGACTGACCTACTTTGTACGCCACGGTTCGATGACACCTGCCCTGACCCTGCACGGACACGTAGAAGAACGCATTGACCGTCGTCTCCGTGTGGCTTGTGTCGTGCATTATTGGAATGTCTGGCGGTTAACGGCATTAAATCAGTTTTAGAAAAAATGTGCAGTGAATGAGGGCTACCGCTGACTGTTAAAAGGTGGGATATGTCGCTGCAAGTTCAGTACGGGCCCAGTATGGGTTCACAAGCAGAGCGATGAGAATATCCTTCTGTAATAGGGGAGAACATGCAAACATCACCCAGAGGGAGCCGTGCAGCAAATCGAGAACACGTTACTGTCAGGCGGCAGCACTGCAAGTTACACCACCGTGCTGCATCCCGGCACGAGACGGCCATTGGGAATCAGTTGCAGCAGAGTGCAAGGGACACGCGCTACCACTGCAACAGGACTAAATTGCCATAATACCTGGCACCCCGTCCACTCAGCCACCACCACTCCTGAGCAATCACCAACGCATTCCATCCAACCACTACCAAATACAAAACTCTTAGCCTTAACATGCTAGGGCAGGTGCAGTTAGCAAATCCCCTGTAAAGGCCAGCATGGCACGCGAGGGACTGGGGGTGATGTTTACAGACTGCACCAGGACTGGCTCAGAAAAGGACCACCGATGGTGGCCATGAGCAAGAATCGAACTCTGATTACTGGATTCGTGGCGCAATGCATCTGAAGTCAGAAGCCTGATCGTGCCTCCAAAGTAGGCAGTGACCTTGCAAAGAAAAGGGATGCTCAGCACGGCTGTCCCAAAAGAGCAGCTCTTGAGTGCAATCCTCATCTCATTGTCAGAAACGGCATAGTCCTGTACAGGGTCGCGGGGAGCCGGATCCTATCCCGGCAGACAGCGCAAGGCAGGGATATACCCACGATGGGACGCCAGTCCATCACCCAGCACTGCGGGCAATTTAGTCTGCAAGCCAATTAACATATACAGCAGCATGTTTTTTGGAATGTGGGAGGAAACCGGAGTGCCCGGAGAAAACCCACGCAGACACGGAGAGAACATGCAAACTCCACACAGAAAGGCACCTGAGCCGAAATTTGAACCCAGGGTCTTCTTGTGAGGCGACAGCACTACTGGGCCACAATGCCGCAATCCTCGGGAATCTTAATTGCCCAAGAGGGTCTCGAGCGTTGGGATGTGGCGTGACGGGGGAGCATGCTGGAGAAGGTGAGGTGGGCAGCTGCCTCGTCACCGCCTTCACGCAAAGCGGCCTGCAGCCGGTGTGCTCTGCACGACCTGAGCCGACTCGGCCTCACGAGGCCGGGCCAAACAGGCGTCTTCCACATCACTATGGGGCAACCCAGGCAATTGCGGGGGTGGGGGTCGTTCGATTTTGCCTGGGGTCCCAGGGCAAGGTATTCCACAGTAGTATCGGCTCAAGTCGAGAATGCCCTGGCTCTATAGGCTCCCTCCACGCACTCTCTCACATCTACCTTCTCAGCTCCATCTACTTCCCTGCACACGCTCAAGTCTATTTTACGTGCGGTGGAAGAAGCAACATGTTGAGGAGCGGGATGGTCTGCTGCTCGCCGCGTCGAGAGCGAGGAACAGCTTTAGGGAAGCGTTCGAATGCCGAATCTTCTTCCAAAGTTGAAAGAGCGTAAACTGGCGTGGCTTTACGCTTTTGTCGGTTTGGGTGACATGCTGATAGCGCGGGGGTGGCAGGCAAGTAAGTTGGGGTTGTGGGGGGCTGCGGGTGAGAGAGGCTCCTTTGCGGTACTTACTCGCACTCGAGCAATGAGCCGCGCCCGGGTTCCATTCAGCAGATCATGACCGGTGATTCATTCACGTGTCTGCATGCGGAGCCGTGCGAGGGAACGAGACGGCGGCAGCTCCACGCGTGGATGACTGTCACCACGTGGGGAGCACAGACGCGTGATTTTTTAAAAATTGTTAAGATATCTACTGGTGGAGGTGTTCACGGCTCGATGCATGATGGATTGCCTACAAAAAGTAATCTTTCGGGATAGCCGTGTCGAGCACTGACGTTTCGCCTCCCACGTTAGAGGCATCTTCAGGCGCCCTGTGGCTCACATTAAGGCATGTTATTTGCACGCTTTAATAATAATTTTACAGTTAGCACGCGCACATATTCACTGTCGAAGGTATTTATTCAACAGAGATCGACTCGGAGGTGCGAGGAGAGCACAGAGAGGCGGAGGAGGCAGCCAGGCGGTTTGCCGGTGCCATATCGCCACACACTGCTCCCTGTATATTAGGATGTCAGCGGTCAATTAATTGAATTTTTTTTAAGTTGTGGGAGGAAAACGGAGAGCCCGGAGGAAAACCACGAAGAACAGGGGAAGAATACACAACTCCACACGGAAATGCGCCCAAGGCGGGGATCGAACCCGCTCGGGCAAGACTTTGCCACAAGGAAATGTGTGATTTTTGCAGACTCGATGCTTTGCAAAAGGTGTCCATTTGGTATCTGAACATCTTACCATGAAAAGTGTTCTCATGTGCAACATCGCGTTGAATACTGCAGCGCCTCCTAGCGGCCACGGCGGTGACGTGAATTCACAGCAGCAGCACAAAGACATTCTCACGGCACATGCGCTTCAATGGAAGCGTGAGCTTAACGAAGTGACGGTGATCGCTGTTCGGTGATGAGAGGAGCGCGGAGACAGCCGAACGGCATGAACGCCTTCATGGATACAGCTCACAGTGAGACATACAAGGTGACGTTTCGGGCAATGGCCTTTCCGCACAGCACGTAGACCAAACCGGTATTAAAAATTGCACTTTAAGAGCGCTTTCACCTGAGGGTCACAAAGCGCTGCACAGCTGTGGAGAGAACGGCATGTCAGCAAAAGCAACGACATAAGAACAGCAAATTAGCAACATCGTTTTTGCTATGGGTACTTTTTCCAGTATACATATGTTAATAGTGGAAAAGGTTTTTACCATTTCTGGCAATTATACAGGTGTTAAGATATTCAAACACCAAAATAGACCAATCCGTTTGAAGGACAATATGCATACGTTATAAAAGATTCCTGTTTGTATATTTCGCTACAAGTATGTGTGGCTTTTGCAAACTAGACACTTTGTTAAAGGTGTCTATTTTGGTGTTTAAAGATTTTAACACCTGTATAATTTCCAGAAATGGTTAAAAAAAAATTCTACTATTTACAATGTCGTTTTTTTTATTTTTGTTACAAAATTGAGTTTCGGAGAGAACGGCATATAAACAACAAAAACAACATCAGAACAGTTCAACTGAATGTCAAATAATGGCTATACTCTATAGGACATAAAATAAGCGATAAAGATGTAATTGTTCAGTAAACAAGGAAGGAATACATGTTTCCGCGTGGGCGCAGGTTGGCAGCGAGCCATCTCATCCCAGCATGACAAAAGTGAGCCGCATCAACAGTGCTAGCCAGAGGACTTAAAAACTTTACGGAACATGTGAGTCTTGAGACTGATCGAATCTCCAATGGAAGGGAGTTCCAGAATCTGGGAGCAGTGCACGAGAAGCTTATCATCCATCGAAGGAGGTGCGACCTGGGCACATGCAGCAAGCCCGTATTGGAGGATCGAAGTTGTCATGTTGAGGAGGGTGCCTGAAGAAGGTCACGGAGAGGCCAGAGGGGCCAGCGACGTAAACACCTTGGAATTTGAAGACCCAGGAGCGGTCTGGGTGATGCTGAGGTCCCTGGAAAAATAAAATCGTCACAATGATTGAAAAGCACTAACGTAATTATCGCTCCGCCAATCGGCCAGACACGGCCTTGCAATTGCCTGGGTTAGCCCACGGTAAGATCGCTAATGTGTAGAAGGGCCATTGTTCGAAACGTCACCCATTATATTATTTCCATTTTAACACTCGGGTGTTATTGACGAATGCGTTGGGTTGTTGATATACAACATGCGGCACAAGTCGCTTTGCCGAAAACGATAATTTGATTCGCCAAGAGTTTTTAATGTTTAATAATTACACAGAACTGTACCTGGGCGGCACGGTGGCCCAGTGGGTAGCACTGTCGCCTCACAGCAAGAAGGTCCCGGGTTCGAATCTCGGCTCGAGTGTCTTTCTGTATGGAGTTTGCATGTTCTCCCTGTGTCTGCGTGGATTTTCGCCGGGCACTCAGGTTTCCTCCCACGGTCCAAAACACATGCTGCTGCATATGTTTATTGGCTGGCGCCCTCTGTTTGCCGGGATAGGTTCCGGCTCACCGCGACCCTGTACAAGACTAAGCGGTTTCTGACAATGAGATGAACTATACCGTTGCTGCGCTATGTGTTGTTCAGGGGTTCAAAGAGGAAATGTGTATTGAACACGATGGAGGACACTTTAAATAATGATCGGTTCAAACAGCTGCTCTTTCGGAATAGTCGCGTTGGACGCATCCAACGTGCGGTGAAACGTCGCGAAGGAAAAAGCAGGAGCGATCGACGCATCTATCCCGAATGAGCAACTTTTATAAGCAATCATCAGGCACCGAGCGTGGAAAGCTACATCGGTACCATCTCCGTAACAGCTCGTAAATATGATTCTGCGCAGAGGAATCGTTTTATTCTCAGTAATTCGCGCTCGCTAGCGCTTCGCGACGTTGTTCATCTGCGCCGTCGGAGTCACGCCTCGCCACCCACTGTCCACGCATTAGCAAGGGCGGCGCGGTGGTGGTGCAATGGGTAGCGTAGCCGCCTCACAGCAAGAAGGACCCGGGTTCGATTCCCGGCTCGGGTGCCTTGCTGTGTGGGGGTTGCGTGTTCTCCCCGTGTCCGCGTGGGTTTTGGCCGGGTACTTCGGTTTCCTGCCACAGTTCAAAGACACGCTGCTGCCGAGGCGAATTTCTCCTGGTACTCTGACATATTATTACTTATTAATCTCCCCTGAACAGCAGTTAACAATAACTACAGAGCTCAGTGGTTTACTCCAGCGTAAATACAAACTGAGAGCCTACATCAGTGCCCCGTGGTATCGATCGCACGGAGAGGCTGAATACACGTGGGTAGCTGGCACTGCCTGGCCGTCGGACCATCCGCGAGCGTTTGAGAGCCCCAAGGGCATGAGTGCTCTACAACATGGCCCAGATGGCTTGTGAGCTTGGTTAGAAATCACAGGTGTACAGTTATAACTTTAAGGTTGTTATATTCTGCAAGTATGTGTTTGACTTTCAATTACCCTGCCTCTCGCCCTGTGTCTGCCGAGATAGGCTCCGGACCACCCGTGACCCTATCAATGCCAACAGGCGGGTCGTGACCCATTTGCGGGCCGCGAGCGCCACTGTGGTGGGTGGTGGACCACCCTTGGCTGCGGAGACGCGAACTCGGATCCCAAATCTGGAAATGGGCGACTTAGAGGTTGGTGCGGTTCAAATAATGGGATGTAGTCACCCAGAAACTCGTACTGCAAGCCAAGGTTAGAGAAGACCCCAGTATTTATTTCTTACCCGTCTACCCCCCTCTCGAAAGCAACGGCAAAATCGAAACACGACCAAATAACTTACAATCGCACGTATATTGGTGTCTATCGCCCCCTGTCGTTCACAAGCGGTCATCGTTCTTCTCAGACAATGACCCACTTTCAATTCCAGCATTTACACAGATAATAATAATAATAATTTCAATTCTAGAGCGCTCTTTCACCCGAGGGTCACAAACGCTGCATAGAGCTGCAAAGGGGTATGTGTACGTACGAAACAATCCTGCAGTAACGTACGTCTCTAAGCGGCTAACTCTAGAAAGTATTTGTCACTCGAGTCCGTGTGTGTGCGGGAGAAATTTTGTCAGCAGGCCAATTAACCTAAGTAGCAGTAACGTGTCTTTAGACTGTGGGAGGGACTGGAGTACCGGGCGAAAACGCACGCAAGCACGGGGAAAAAACGCTCAAACTCCAAACGGAAAGGTACCCGAGCCAGGAATTGAGCGAGACTAAGTTTGATTGAAAAAAAAAAACCCAGTACGCTGGCAAATAAACACTACAGATTGTAAAGCGCCATAACTCGTGGTCACATGAATAAAATGAAAATGTCTCTCAAGAGCTATTACTTCGGGATTGCCGTGTCGAGTTTTCCTGGGCTCTGAATCTGGAAGCATCTCCAGGCTTCAGACGCCTGTAGGTGCCACCACGGTAAACATTGAAACGTCGCGAAGGAGGTTGAAGGAACACTCGACACGGCTATCCTGCAAGAGCAGCTCTCGAGAGGAATTCCCATCATACATCGAGCTGAGCTGTGACAAACCTGCATGATTATGTTAATAATGTTACGTAACGAGGATTGAATGCCCTCTTTACAATAATGTCTCTGTAATGATGTAAGTCTCCCTGGTTAAGGGCATCTGCTAAATAATAATTAATAAAAACATGTCTATTAAAAACCCTCGGGAAGCTGATGCACAAAACAACAACACTTTAGGTAGTCGCGCCATTCGTGTAGTATCGGGCAAATGTTGTCATCGGCTGACCGCATGGCTGCCCTTCCACGCTCGGCGCGGTTTCCTCGCCCTCTGAAGTCTCGTTCTCTCTGCGAACGAACACCACCGACACTGAACGGGCATCGTCGTGCCGCACGTCATCAACGGTAGAGGTCACGTTCATCTCATTCTAGTAGGGGGCGATGTTGCCGTGTGGCTTCCCCCGATTAAAGTGATTCGCAGCCGCAGACGAGGCTTACTAATTATAATTTCTTATATTCATGTAGAAGCGCCTTTCACCCAGTGGTGCTAAATGTTCTGCGGGAAATCACAGAGGTTTGAGGGAAAGGCAGCCACGCAATGAGCTGGCGCTAAACCGCCAGATGATATCAGTGGGGGG
>JAZEWT010000022.1:10355850-10372386 GCA_036362905.1 Mordacia mordax
TAAAGCTCCCCCCCCCCCACATTCACATCGCGCCAATCTCTGCGCCAGTCTCTCCCCGCGGCCACAGCGCCAATCGCTGCGCCACCGCTCTCCACCACGTCTATGGCGCGAACCGCTGCGCAACCCGCTCCGCACTCACCTCCCCTTGGGGTCTGACGAGCCGGGCGACCCAAGGGGCCCCACTCCCCCGGCTCCAGCGCTGACGGGCGCCACCACAATGGCAGCCCCACATCAGCGCAGCTCCACCGCGCTACTGCGCCAATGGCTATGGCGCGAACCGCTGTGCTACCCGCTATCCGCGGCGACTGCACTACCTCTGCGCCACCGCTATCCACCGCGCCACTGCGCTACCCCGCGGCTATCGCGCTAACCGCTGCGCTACCGCTCCCCACTCACTACACACACACAGTGCGCTAACCGCTGCACCACCGCTCCTTACTCATTACACACACAGTGCGCTAATCACTGCACCACCGCTCCTAATCACTACACACACAGTGCGCTAACCGCAGCGCCACCGCTCCTTACTCATTACACACACCGTGTGCTAACCGCTGCAACACCGCTCCTTAATCACTACACACACACAGTGCGCTAACCGCTGCACCACCGCTCCCTACTCACAATGCACACGGTGCGCTAACCGCTGCGCCACCGCTCCTTACTCATTACACACACAGTGCGCTAATCGCTGCACCACCGCTCCTAATCACTACACACACAGTGCGCTAACCGCTGCGCCACCGCTCCTTACTCATTACACACACCGTGTGCTAACCGCCGCACCACCGCTCCCCACTCACTACACACACAGTGCGCTAACCGCTGCGCCACCGCTCCTTACTCATTACACACACCGTGTGCTAACCGCAGCGCCACCGCTCCTTACTCATTACACACACCGTGTGCTAACCGCTGCAACACCGCTCCTTAATCACTACACACACACCTGCGCTAACCGCTGCTCCACCGCTCCTTATTCATTACACACACCGTGTGCTAACCGCTGCGCCACCGCTCCTTACTCATTACACACACAGTGCGCTAACCGCTGCACCACCGCTTCGTAATCACTGCACACACAGTGCGCTAACCGCTTATCTAGCGGCCCTTACTCATTACACACACAGTGCGCTAACCGCTGCACGACCGCTCCCTACTCAGTACACACACAGAGCGCCACGCTCGCTCACTCACTCACACACAGAGTGCCACGCTCGCTCACACATGGAGCGCCACGCTCGCTCACACACGGAGCGCCACGCTCACTCACACACGGAGCGCCACGCTCGCTCACACACATGGAGCGCCACGCTCGCTCACACACACGGAACGCCACGCTCGCTCACACACGGAGCGCCACACTCGCTCACACACAGAGCGCCACGCTCGCTCACACACCTACATACACACGCCTACACGCCTACACACATACGTACACACACGCCTACACCTACACACACACGCACGTACTCGCACACGCACGTACTCGCACACACACGTACACCTCTACACCAACCGCCGTACAACGTAGTCCCGCCGAGCCATGCCGCAGATTCGCCTCCTCCCGCCTTCGCCGTCATCTCTTCCCGGCTTGGGACGCGCCGGGGGGACGCCAGCACAATGGCTCCCAGCGGGCTCCAACACCACGCGTGGCCGCTGGACAACGGCCAGCCCGCGCGGCGCGGCCGCCGGACAATGGCCCGCCTGCGCGGCGCGGCCCGGCAAACAATGGTGAGCCGGCCGTCGCTCCGCCGCCGTCGTCGCCACCATCGCCGTCCGCCATCGTCGCCACCATCGCCGTCCGCCATCATCGCCACCATCGCTGTCCGCCGTGGTCGTCACCATCGCCGTCGCTCGCCACCCTGCGACTCTCGAGTCGATCCGGCGATTTTCCCCCGTCCGCTCGTAAACTCTCGTCGCCACCATCGCCGTCCGCCATCATCGCCACTATCGCTGTCCGCCGTCGTCGTCACCATCGCCGTCGCTCGCCACCCTGCGACTCTCGAGTCGATCCGGCGATTTTCCCCCGTCCGCTCGTAAACTCTTAACTCCACACACCGATGTCTTATCGACGAAAGTGGCTCCAACCTTTGAACAAAGAGCGTGGATCCTTGGTCTGGATGCAGGTCGATGGAGGGGGGGGGTCTGTGGTTTATTATCAGTGCTTTGTTACAATGATCCGTGTGCCTGTGGATTAAGGTGCGGGAGCGCCCCGAATTCGATTCCCGCTAACGGCCACTAACACTTGTGACGATTTTCCTGCGCCTCCCCCCTAGGTCGACTCAGCCTCAAATTAGTACCTGTGCGGTGTGTAATAAGTCTACAAGGCAATTAACCTATGCAGCAGCGCGTTTTTTTTGGACAGTGGGAGGACACCGGAGTGCTCGGCGAAAACCCACACGGAACCCACGCGGACACGGGGAGAACATGCAAACTCCACACAGAATGGCACCCGAGCCGAGATTCTAACCCGGGCCCTTCTTGCTGTGAGGCAACAGCGCTACCCACTGGGCACCGTGTCACCCATATAATATATACGATCTGTAATATATACGGTATATAATATATCAGCCGGCGATGGACCGGCGTCCCGTCGTCGGGTGTATTCCTGCCTTACGCCCTATGTTTCCGGGATAGGCTCCGGCTTCACCGTGACCCTATATAGGATTNNNGGGGGGGGGGGGGGGGGGGGCAGAGGCTATCCCTGCGGGCACAGGACGCGAGGCAGGTATTGTTAATTATAATTTCTAAATAAATTTTTATTATTAAAGCCTTCAATAGGGAATTTCGCATTTAGAGCTTTTAAACGTATTGGATATTTAGATATTGAAGGCTGTCATCTCATCTCATTATCTGAAACCGCTTAATCCCATATAGGGTCACGGTGAGCCGGAGCCTATCCCGGAAACACAGGGCGTAAGGCAGGAATACACCCGACGACGGGACGCCAGTCCATCGCCGGGCATTGCGGGACAATTTTAGTCTGCGAGCCAATCAACCTGTCCAGGAGCATGCTTTTGGACTGTGGGAGGAAACCGGAGTACCCGGCGAAAACCCACGCGGACACGGGGAGAGCATGCAAACTCCACACAGAACGGCACCCGAGCCGAGAGATTCGAACCCGGGACCTTCTTGCTGTGAGGCGTCAGCGCTAACCACTGGGCCACCGCGCCGCCCGGGGATATTTGTCTTTGTCAAATTATTAACACCTTATGGCCCAGTGGTTAGCACTGTCGCCTCACAGCAAGAAGGTCCCGGGTTCGAATCTCCGCTCGGGTGCCTTTCTGTGTGGAGTTAGCATATTCTCCCCGTGTCCGGGTGGGTTTTCGCCGGGCACTCCGGTTTCCTCCCACAGTCCCAAAAACATGCCGCTGCATAGGTTAATTGGCTCGCAGACTAAATTGCCCGCAGTGCCCGGTGATGGACTGGCGTTCCGTCGTGGGCATATCCCTGCCTTGCGCCCTGTGTCTCCCGGATAGGCTCTGGCTCACCGCGACTCTGTACAGGACTAAGCCGTTTCTGACAATGAGATGAGATAACACCTTAATACAGAGGACCATAGGGATTGGGACACTGGTATGGGATGGGTTTTTTTCCCCCTCCCACGTGCTAGTTTCATCCGGGTTCTCACGTTTCCTCCTGCTAATTGGCTGGTTAACACCTGAATATACAGAGGGCCGCACAGCGAATAACTGTTACCGGCGCCGTCTCACCGCGAGGCGGTAACCGCTATCCCCCAGGGCCGCCGAGCCGTCTCCTCTCTCTCGACTCTGGGCAGCATCGGCTCAGCATTCCTTGAAGGGAGGCAAAGGCAGCAGAGGGGTTATTGTGCTTGGGGTCTTGTGTGTAAATTCTCCTCCATACCGGCTCGAGACGCCCTAATGTTGACTCTGTACACGCGGCCTCTTCTGCGTTGCGTGCGTTTGCAGGATCCTCGCCACCCGGGTTCAATTCGTGGTCATGGCACCGCGAGTAATACCCAAACCAGCCCTGCATGGACCTCCCTCGATCCACTCGACCGTAAATGAGCATTAATCTATGGCGATCAAATTTGATGCCTCGAAAGGTGCCTCTCCGAGTATTTGAACTTCTAGAGCACTTTTCACCCGAGGGTCACAAAGCGCTGCATCTTAATACCTGCACGATGGCCAGAAATTGTGCAATCTTTCATCTGCAATGATGTAGGTTTTCACGGCTCGATGCATGATGATTGCTTCGAACAGCTGCTCTCTCGGGACAGCCGCGTCGATGGCTCTCTCTCTCCTCTCCTCGCGACGTTTCGCCTCACACGTTAGAGGCATCCTCAGGCGTAGTGTGCGTGCGTAGTTTCTGTTGTCTCTTTATATGTGTGGGCGTGATGCATGTGTCCTTTGTTGTGTGAGTCCGCCTCTGAGTCACCTTGACACTAATTTCCTTATTCCATTTCCACCCCGGGAACTGTGATTGCCCCCTCCCTGCTTTGTCTGTAGCTAGTCCCCCCGCGACCCTGTACAGAATTAAGCGGGATTTGATAATGAACCAATGAATGATTGTCCTTTTGCAACACCTAGCTAACACTGAGAAAGCCATCTGTGGTTATGAAAGTATGTTGTTTGCATTTTGTCCACAAGTATGTGTTTTTTTGCAAACTTGACACTTTGTGAAATGTATTTATTTGAAGTTTTAATATCTTGATGCTTGTATTGTTGCCAGAAATGGTAAAACATTTTCTCTTTTTTATACCTTCGTACTGGCAAAATACCCATGGTTTAATCTTTTATCTTTCACTTCATTATCGAGAGCTAATCTGATGCAGTAAGCAAACAGCAGCGGGGGAAAGACGAAGGCAGCCGGGCGTGTAGCTGCCTCGGTGCCCTGAGATGTATCTTGTTTACCCCTCCTCGCTAGACAACTGTTAAAAAGAGCTACAGATCTCAACGGTTCCTTCCAGCTTAAATAAAAAACACCGGTCTGACTCGACCACAACAGCAACAGGCTCGTGTTCCGCGTTACTTCGCGCTCCTCGCTAACAACACTTGCCCAAACAGCCTGCGCAGACTACACGGGCTGGCTTTATATTTGTACATGAAGGGGCGGCCAGAGCTCTGCGCGGTGTCGCGGGGTTATTTATTTACGAGGCGGCGGCTCGGTATAATTATTTTTTTTTCTATTTCATATTTAAACCGAGAGGAGCGGACAAATATCGAATACCCTTGCCGCGTCCTTCAAGCCGCCGTGTTTACACTGTTTCGCGGATGCCGTGCGCTCCTACCCTTGCACTCACTCCCACGAACTCACACTCACTCTCACACATATTCACTCTCACACTCGCACCCTCTCACACTCGCACCCTCTCCAACTCACACTCACTCTCACACCCTCACTCGCCTGCAGCCGCTTTCTGCAGGAGCGTGGGCGTCGGTTAGACGCCCACGCTCCTGTAGCGCTGGGACAGCGCTCTGTGCACGGACACTCACGGGAGTCTCCAGTTCACGATTTTATTTGCACTCATTTTTCCGGGTATCACCGTCTCGGAAAAAAATTAATATGAGCGCTTGATGTGGATCATGGGGTGTATATAATTGTACATATTGTACGGTGCCTTGATTGTATATTTTGTGATTTGTCATTGGTGGCAACAATTTGCTTCGGAGGAGTAATAAAATGGAACTTAAAAGTTCAAAAAGTCTGTTGCTGGAATGCAACTGCCTCCAACTACCCAGCAGCGTCTTTCACGAATCTTCTTCACAGAAGTCAATCTTGACACCACTGATAGCAGTCATTGGGAAATCCTATCATCTTCATATTCTTCTGCACCTCATCAAGGCACGGGTGTGCCTGAAGCCACCTTCTACAAGAACGTCGGGGAGGTACACACTTTCCTGCAGCGCTAGGGCAGCGTTCTGTGCAAGGCACTCATGGGATCTTCCAGTTACACGTTTTAATTTGTACTTATTTTTGAGGGTCTCACCGTCTTTTTCTCAGCATTGTTTGAATGTGTGCTCCATAAGAATCACACTCACCCTCTCATTCTCTCACGCTCTCTGTAAATAGCTGTACATATTGTATACTGTCTTGATCGTATACATTGTCGCATGTCATTGCTGCAAATGCTTTGCTGTCTTTCTGAGTAGGGGTATGTATCGCTTCAAAACTAATTGAATGTGTGCGTGTTATAAAAAACAAACTATTGAAGGGGATGTGCATCACGGGGTGTAAATAATTGCACATATTGTATATTTAATCAATTTTATATTTTGCGGTTTGAAAATTTGCTTCAGAGGAGAAATAAAAGCTGACTTAAAGGTCAAAGTCTGCACCACATCAGTCCATCTTTTCTCACTGCACTCATTTATCCCCTTCTATCTGAACAAACAGAAGCTGCTTGGGCATGCGGTGGCTGGGCAAGCGGACTACATGACCCAGCCAACGCAATCTCGCCTGCTGGAGGAGCTCATTACACTTTCTCACCCACTCTCTCATTCACTTACTCACTCCCACTATTTCACTCACAGTCACTCACTCACACCTCACTTCCATCCTCTCAGTCGCGCACTCTTATTCACTCTCATTCTCTCACTCCCTCTCACGCACACATACCATCTCACACGCTCTCACTCTCTCAATCACCGTCGTGTGCGGCTATGCATCCCAATACTCTGGTGACCGCAGCAGCATGGCAAATTTTGTTCTCGCTCAGGCGAGGCTAGCGATCTACAAGACCCGTAATGAACTGCTGCAGGGTGACGCGGGTGATAGCTCTGTACTGGCGATAACGAAGGGTCTCATCAAGGCACGGCTGCACCTGGAGCCGCCTTCTACACGAACGCCGGGGAGGTGGCCATTTTCCTGCAGCGCTGGGGCAGCGCTCTGTGCATAGACACTCATGGGTCCTCTATTTCATATTTTAAATTGCAATCATTTTTGTGGGTCTAATCGTCTCTCTTAGCATTGTTTTAATGCGTGGTCGATAAAACCCACGCACCCTCTCACTGTTGTACATATTGTATACTGTCTCGATTTTATACATTGTGGCTTGCCATTAGTGCAAATAATTTGCTTTCTCTGTGAATAAGGGTATATATATATCTTCGAAATTCAATGAATGTGTGCGCGTTATAAATTATAAACTGCATTTAAGGGGATGTGGGTCACTGGGTGTAAATAATTGTACATATTGCATATGGTATTGATTGTATATAGTTTGTGGTTAGAAAAATTGCTTTGGAGAAGGAAGAGCAATGAAATCGAACCAACTCACTCACACCCTCTCACTCACCATCTCACCCAGTCACGCCCTCTCACCCACTCACTCACACCTTCTCACTCACACCATCTAGTCCACTCACACGATCTCATTCACTCACACCATCTCGCTCACACCCTCTGTCACTCCCTCACACCCTCATACTAGGACAGGAGCACAATCATTGGCAGGGACTTTAACTGCAACATGGTCCCAGTGCTCAACAGACACTCCATCGAACCGCATTCAGAATCGACACGGGGGTTGAAGAATTTGATAAAAAAAAATCTGGGTCTGGTGGGCGCGTGGCACCTGCAGCACCCTACCCAGAAGAACGTTCAGCTGTTTCGCCAGAAGAAGAGTGAGCCTGGCATGGCTCACTCTTCGCTGGATCTTTTCTACATTGACTCTAGCTGTGCAAACTTGCTAGTTGGTAGCGATATCATCCCATACGGTTTCTCTGACCATCACGCAGTTTCAATTACAATTACAACCTCCAGCACAGTTCAGCACGGAACCTACTGGCGATTCAATGTGCCGCTGCTAGACAACAAAGATTTTACCATTGCCTTCATTACCTTTTGGGATTCATGAAAGGTAACCAAGTAAGATCACAGTTTTCTCGAGTAGTGGAGGGACAACAGAAAGGTCCGGATTCAGGTCCTCTGTCAAGATTTCCTGAGTCACGAGGCCTTAGCCAAGAGGAAGACGATACACCGACTGTCAAGTGAGCTAATGACAATGGAGGCCGAGCAGGACTCCACTCCAACAGAAACAAACAGTGGCACACTGATAGAAAAACAGCAGCTCCTGAGAGAAGTCACAGGCCAGCAGGCAAACCACTCCCTCACTACCAGAAGCATACAGCAACTAACACACACGGACTCCCCCCACAAAGTACTTTTTCACTCAACAAGGCAAACTATTCAGTAGCAACACCATCACGAACCTGCAGGGACCAGACCGTGAAACACATTCCACACGGGAAAACTTTGCAAAAAATTGCATGAGACCTTTATGCAATTGCAGAAACGACTTAGGTTTACGGGCGGCACGGTGGCCCAGTGGTTAGCGCTGACGCCTCACAGCAAGAAGGTCCCGGGTTCGAATCTCGGCTCGGGTGCCTTTCTGTGTGGAGTTTGCATGCTCTCCCCGTGTCCGCGTGGGTTTTCGCCGGGTACTCCGGTTTCCTCCCACAGTCCAAAAGCATGCTCCTGGATAGGTTGATTGGCTCGCAGACTAAAAATTGTCCCGCAATGCCCGGCGATGGACTGGCGTCCCGTCGTCGGGTGTATTCCTGCCTTACGCCCTGTGTTTCCGGGATAGGCTCCGGCTCACCGTGACCCTATATAGGATTAAGCGGTTTCAGATAATGAGATGAGATGAGACTTAGGTTTAGGCGACCACCGAGTGGGAAGAGGTGCCAACTTTGAATGAGGAAATGCTTGAGCAGCAGGTGGCTTTTGCAGAACTTGAGGCAGCTCTAAATGGGTTGGCGACAGGAAAAACACCAGGTCTTCATGCTCTCCCGGCATGATTCTACAGAGCTTTCTGGCCTGAGCTTGGGCCCTGCCTGCTGAAGGTGTTGACAGAGATCCTGGGGAAAGGTCACCTACCACAGAGCTGCAGGAGAGCAGTGGTCGCCCTACTGTTCAAGAGGGGTGACCTGTGCCTCATCAAAAACTGACGACCCGTGTCACTCTTGTACACAGATTACAAAATCGTGTCAAAAGTCCTAGTGAATCGTGCTAAGTTTGTAACTGGCCAGAAAATCCAGCTTGAGCAATCTTACTGCATTCCCAGCCGATGACAGATGAAATTGGTTGAAAAGATCGCAGACTGCCGCCATGACTGGAATGCTCTTCCTTTGGAGATTCGATCAGCTGAGTCCTTGGGCATCTTTAAATCTCGTCTCAAGACTCACTTGTTTCGTAACGCTTTCAAGTTCTCCGGCTATGACTCGTGACTCTTATTTCTAACACTGAGACTCTTATCTCTAACACTGAGACTCCCATCTCTAACACTGTGACTCCTATCTCTAACACTGAGACTCCCATCTCGGACACTGGGATTCCCATCTCAACACTGTGACTCTTATCCATTTCTCCTGCTGTTCAAGGATGCGTAGCTCTCTAGGTTGATTGATGTGGCTCAGTGTTGTAATTTAGCATTTCAAAATTATACTTGATAGTCTGATTATTTTACTTGTAGTTCTGCAACGATGTGTACATTTTTTTTAAAAGCCAAATGTTTTTTTATTGCTGCTGATTTTCCATTCTCTAGTGCCGTTGTTGTTGGTGCGCCGTTCTCTCTGCAGCTCTGTGAAGCGCTTTATCACCCTCGGGTGATAAAGCGCTCTATAAAAAACGCAAATATTATTATTGTTATGGACACATTATGCAGCGCAAATGTCCTTCAGGGGATAAGTGCTCATGATCAATAGTTTAGCAACATCAATGTTATGACCAAAGGAAAAAATCCTTTAGCCGCTTGCCTGGCTGCTAACGGCATGTTTGCATACTTTGTCACGGGAAATACTGGCAAAAACCGGGGATCAGGTATTTGCCAGTGGTTGGGGAGGCCAGGACCCAGTGGATGTCACAGGAAGGGTGATGTATTTTAGGCTCCTGGCTGCCAGACGGTTGTTGTATAATAATAATAATAATATTTTTACTTCTAGAGCGCTTTTAAACCAAGGATCACAAAGCGCTCCACAGAGTTATGGAGAGAATGTAATGTCAGCAACATCAGGGCTATAGAGCTTTGAAATGCGGACATCAGAAGAGAATCACCAAGTGTTTGAAGAACTGTGCAGGCTTCCATGAGATGCAGGCTAGTGGGTGAGTCAGAGGTGGATTTAGATTAGGTTAATGTGATTCCAGTGTGCAAGCAAGACAATGGCACCCTTTCAAATGGACCCCAACCTTCGTCCATTGTTGCTGGAATAAAGCAACGCTATAGAAGAGACTAAACACATGCATAGTACCTACATGTAAATAGGAGTCACACACGACACATGCACACACAGCGCCTGAAGATGCCTTTAACGTGTGAGGCGAAATATTGCAATCGACGCTGCTGTCCCAAGACAGCAGCTTTTCGAAGCAATTATCAAACATCAGAGTAGATCAATTAAAGTAAAATAATGGCTATAAACCAACGAAGGACGTAAAATAACAGATAAAATAATTGTTAAACAAATAAAGGAATAAGTGTTCCTGAGCAGGCACAGGTCAACAGTGGGTCATCATACAAGCACAACAACAGTGAGCCGCATCAACAGTCCTAGCCAGGGGACTTTAATGCCTTACGGAACGAGCATTGAGATGCGATTTGAAGATGCCCAGAGACTCAGCTGACATAATTGCCAATGGAAGGGCATTCCAGAGTCTAGGAGCAGCCTGCAAGAAGGCTCTGTCACCCATCGAATGGAGGTGCAATCGAAACCCCGCCCAGCTTGGCCCTGCAATGCACACCGGTCGGGTGGCCCCCTCCGGCTGGCAACCCTGCCGGAACTCAATTGTCTGCAGCTTTAACGTTCCGGGGAAGTTATTCTCCCCCGGCAGAACTGGTGGATGGAACTCGGCACCCCCTAAGCCGAATGCCAGCTGACTGAGGAACCACCAACCAAACTGTCCTACTGACAGGGTCTATGGACAAACCTCAGCCGCTGAGGCCAAGTCCATCATCGTTCTGCATTCATGTCGTGCGGTACATTGTTTCAGTGTGGGACCGGTACACCGTTGTCAAATGGCTGCTCTAACAACGGATGCGCGCAGGCATCTAGTGGGTGAGTGCGATAGTGGTGGTTGCATGTGTGTCTGTGTGGCACAATATACTTTCCGAGGGTGGGGTTCACAAGGGGAACATTGCGGATACACAGGTAGTGCCCCTGGCGGCTCTGGGGCCCACGAACTGGGCCACCACACTAATAACGAGTTGCTGCAGGGTGACACAGGTGATAGCTCTGTACTAACGATGACTAAGGGCCTCATTAAGGTGCGGCTGCACCTGGAGCACACCTTCGACACGGATGCTGGGGAGGTGCCTACATTCCTGCAGCCCTCGGGCAGAATTTGTGCATAGACACTCATGGGACCCTCCAGTTCACATTATAATTTGCCCTCATTTCCAGGATGTCTCACCATTTCTCAGCATTGTTTTAATGTGAACGCTCAATAAATCATACGTCGCACACTCTCCCTTTCTCCTTCTTACCTTCTCTAACACACTTTCTCTCTGACTCTATCACTTTCCCTCACTCTCTCTCTCCCCATTTTCTCCTTCTAGGAAATGAATTATGCGTGCATTATAAATCTTAAATCGTTATTTAAATAAATGTTGATTAAAGAGGCTGTGAATAGTTGCACACAGTGTATATTATCTTGATTGTATATATGGTGGCTTTCCATTGGTGCAAATAATTTTTTCTCTCAGTGAGTGAGGGTATGACTACCTTTGAAATTGAATGAATGTGAGTCGTTAGAAATTACAAACTGTATTTAAGGGGGATATGGGTCACGGGGTGTTTATAATTGTATATATTCTATGGGTACTTTTTTGCCAGTATACATATTATTATTATTATTATAAGATTACAACAGGTTTTACCGTATCTGGCGATTATGCAGGTGGTTAAACTTAGGATGGATCGTAGGCATAATCGCCAGATACGGTAAAACATGTTGTAATCTTATATTGTATATATTGTTTATGGTTTTGATTGTATGTTTTGTGGTTTGACAATTTGCTTCAGAGGAGCAATAAAATCGGAGTTCAAAGTCAAAGTCTGACTCACCATCTCACTCACTCACCCACTCACTCACACCTTCTCACTCCCACCCTCTCACTCACTCTAACCCACTCACTCGCATCCTCTCACTCACACCTTCTCACTCGCTCCCCCAACAACAAGAAGAGCAACTGCCATTCGCAACTAAGTGGAGATGATATCACCACGGCTCCTATGCCAGGCCATATGCACCTTGAAGCTACGTGAAGTGTCGAAGGATCGCTGACAGGAGGTCACGGGACAGACCGAGGTCTTATGGGTGGTTGCCTGAATGAGATGAGTGGAAGATGCACCACCTGTGCTCCCTACTTTGCCAATTTGCAGTGTGTTATCCGCCTGGCACTCCGCTTGTTGTTGTGTCACTCTTCTGCCATCCATTGTTTTTGGAGGGCGACTGCTACCAACTGCCCCGTAGCATCCTTTACGATCCTCCTCTACAGAGACCAATCTTAAAACCGCTGGTATCAGTCTTCAACAATTCCACTCAATACCATGTTTTCCTGTGCCACATTAGTCCATCTCTTTTCTATTCTGAGCTACGCCCATTTAGCCTCCTCTATCTGGCTTAACAGAAGCTGCTTTGGGATGTGGAGGCTGGGCATGTGGGCTACATGACCCAGTAACCACAGCTTCGCCTGCTGGAGGAGCTCACCAATGGGAATTTGTCCCGATCTTTTGAGAATTTCTGAGCTCCTCACACAATCCAACCTGGTTAAACTTAGGATGGATCGTAGGTAGGCCAGCTGGAAAGTTTCTAAACGGTGCAGATGTTCTGCCAGGAGGGTTCACGTCCCACAAGCATAGAGAAGAAAAGGGATAACTGTAGCTGACAGACCCGAAGTTTCATGTGGAGTGACAGGCCAGGCAGCTTCCACACAGCGCTAACATGCCGATGAAAATATAATACCGCCTGACTCATTTGAAGCAATACCTCTGCTGCTAAACTAGAACCGGCCATAAGCATACTGTCTAGTTATGTAAACTTCTCCACTCCACTCCACAACTGCCCCATCACTCATGGAGAACTGAGGGGGTGGAGAACTTGATGGCACAAAATACCCAGGCGGGCGTTTGGTTTTGAGGGGTGTCACACTGAACACTCCCAGCTGTCAGTCATGTGTGATAGTTGAACGGGCGGCGAACCCGCTCATGGCACAGGCCGTAACGACGCGGGAACCCAAAATCGGAACGCTCCCCAATTCTGGGCGCTTGAGGAACTGGTGTCTTGGTGTGGTATGGGAGATGGAACAGAGTTAGATCCCCAGAAGCTCACACTGCACCAAGACACCAGCTCCTCAACTGCCATCAATTTGGGAGTATTCTGCATTTTCAGTTCCCGTGTCATTGCGGCCGTGCTGCGAGTGGGTTCTGTCCTTCCTCACCTTCCTCTGTCCTCACCACCTGCTCATCTCATTCAGCACAATTCACCACACCACCCTCTCCTCACCTTCCTCACGTGTTCACATCGTCAATCACCCCACAATCTTCCTCACCTTTTCACATCACCTCACTCTCCCTTTATTACTTTATTACTTTCATAACCCTCTCCCTGACCACCTCTAATCATCCTGTCATTTACTTCTTACCATCCTCCTCACCTCTTGCCACTTTCGTCACTTCTCACCAAAATAACTTAACTCTCATCATCATCCTCTTCCCACCACCACTCATCATCCCCTCATCACCTAACCATTCACTACCTTGCTGCTACACTACTTAATAACTTAGCATTCCATTACCTCACTATCTTACTACTCACCACTTATCCATTCACCACATCAGCACCTATTCACATATTACTTTCTAACCATTAATTTTCCATTTACTGCCTCATTGCTTACCACATCACTACTTCACTGCCATCATGTAACATCATCCATGTTACCGCCGCTACTGTGCTTGCCACTTATGGTGTTGTCCTTCTTGCTATATGCCGTCAGCTGGTGATAGTCCATCGCCTCGTTGCATCCATTTGCCGTTCTGATGTCATTGTTGTTGACGTACTGTTCTCTCCGCAGTTCTGTGCAGCGCATTGTGACCCTCGGATAAAAAGCGCTCTAGAAATGCAATTATTATTATTATTGGGATGCTGGTTACAAAAAGCTCATTTACCCGCCCATGACCAATGTCCCTAACCCCATCCTTGTATTGCACCACACATATCGGCAGCAGAGGAAGCAGCAAAAATTAGACCATTGGCACCTCAGCGTTACTTGTGAACAATAGCATTGTACACAAGCGTTGCTTGTTGCTTGTGGATAATACTATTGTCCACAATTCTATTGTCCACAAGTAACGCTGAGGTGCACACACATTGGCTGTGACCGAAATCCACTTTGCACTGCCAAGTGTGTGCTCTCTAAACAGAAAAAGCCCCATTGAATGCTAAACTGATCTTGAACAACAATTCGGACATGCTGTGCCTCAGAGACCTGGTACCTTCATGATTTTCTCACATTGAATCAGGCCTAACAGCGAGACTCCACACTTCATCAGAAGGCTCGATCCCATGGCCACGGTGGTGGTCTCACAGCTCTCCACCATGTTACTGCGACATTCATCCAATCCCGTCGCCAACCTTCCATTCTTTCGAGCATATGTTTATTAATTGGAGGTCAGCTCAATCTGTGAAGTTGGAGCTGCTCTACGGCCCACCTGAAGCCTCCACTTCTTTTGTCAATGAACTGTCTGAGCTTCTTTCTAAGCTGTGCCCCAGTTTATAAAGGATTCTGATTCTTGGTGGTTTCAACAATGGTGTTGACTCTCTAAAGAGCCCTCTTGCAAGGGATCTCATGGGTACTCTCAACTCATTTGGCTTCATTCAACACATGACATCTGCAACTCACAGATGCGGCCATACCCTTGACTTAGTTTGCTCATGGGGCATATCGGTAACCAACCTCTCTGTCACTGATCCTGGTCTGTCTGATCACTCCAATGTTTGGTTTGATCTTCAAGTACAACCTCCCATTTCCATCACTAAGCGCCAAATGCAATTCCGGAATCTTAACTCCATCACTCCAGACATATTCTCCCATCCAATGAACAGTTCATCACTCTCTGCCTCAGCTCACTCTTCCTCTGATGCGATAATTGAAACATGCAACAGCTCATTATCACACATAGTCGATGTTTTGTCCCCTATTAAATCACGCTGTTTCTCAGGTGGAAAACCATCCCCTTGTTATAATGGTGAACTCCAGGAACACAAGGTGAAAGCATGCAGGACTGAAAAGACTTCGAGAAAATGTGGCCTCGCCATTCATGTTCACATCTATAAGAAACAACTCAATCGCTACCAGAAGACATTTGAATGCGCCCATACCAACCACCTTTCCAGCATTCCTAGATGATGCCTAGCACAAGTCCAAGATCCTCTTCTCGACCATCAATCGGCTCCTTCATCCACTCAGCCGATCACCCTCTCACATCTCCTCATTCATAAAGACCAGGCAGATCAGTTGATTCAGTTTTTCACAGACAAAACCAAAGCCCACCACATTGCTACCTCGTCTCATCATCTACCCACTACCTCAGCAAATGTTCCCTTTCCTACCCTAATCTCAAAACATCTGTCATTTTCTAAGTTAATGGAATCTAATGTTTTTTTCATTGGTTACCAAATCTCGGCCTACAAATTGCTCTTTACACCCCTTCTCATCCAAACTCATACGGGCAAATTTCTCATCTCATCTCATTATCTGAAACCGCTTAATCCTATATAGGGTCACGGTGAAGCCGGAGCCTATCCCGGAAACATAGGGCGTAAGGCAGGAATACACCCGACGACGGGACGCCGGTCCATCGCCGACGGGCAAATTTCAAATCCCTTTTTAACTTCAACAATTGACTTCACTCCGACATCGTTCTGTCACTATTCAAATTGGCTGCAGTTACCCCTCTGCTAAAAAAAACCCTGCCTCAATTGCAGCATTCCTAATAATTATCGACCAATCTCCACTTATCATTGCTTTCTAAGGTTCTTGAGCGTGCAAAAGCCATGTAACTCCGGAAATACGTCTTCAACACAATAACTTCCTCGAAGCCCTATCAATCCGGGGTCAGATCCAGCCATATTACTGAAATTGCCTTGATTCTTGTCGCTGTGGATGAAGGCTTGTCAAGTATTCTTTTTCTGGCCCTGAGTACAGCCTTTGATATCGTTGACTACCCTACCTTCCTGGAGTGGCTGGAAGGCATTTGGGTCTCTTGCTGTACCTTGCACTGCTGAACTTTTACCTCTCCGAACAGAAACAGCTCGTCAGCCTTGGAAGATGTAACTCAGCGATCCATCCTGTTTTGTCTAGTGTTCCTTAGGGTTCAGTCCTCGACCCATTTATGTTCAACATCTACATAAAACCACTTAGCCATATCCTGTTCAGCCTCAATCTCAGCTACCATTGCTGTGCCGATGGCATCCATCCATCCATCTTCATACCGCTTTATCCGATGCCGGGTCGCGGGGGCAGCAGTCTAAGCAGCGATGCCCAGACTTCCTTCACCCCAGACACTTCCT
>JAZEWT010000022.1:10396150-10411650 GCA_036362905.1 Mordacia mordax
GAAAACAAAGGTGGCCCTGTATCGGTGCTTGAAACCCCACATCCCTCAAAGTGGCTGTGCAGCGATAACAACCGCGCCCCACAGAAAGAAGGTCCCGCCCGCGGCGGTTTGACTTACTGATTACTGTTCGGAAACTCTTAACACAATTTCAGCTTTAAATTGCCACGTTTGCACTACAGTACCAACAATCCTCTTCGGCACGTTTCCGCCTTTATCCAGGAAGAAATCGAGGTCCAAACCGTAGCGTTAGCAGAAAACTTTATCATCAAGAGCTGTTAGAAGAACGTGTTACACGCTTTGAACAAGGTCGCCCGTAGGGCGAGTACTCTGCTAGTAATAATAATTCGAATGTTGACTATATTAATACCCGGGTTCATGTTTCTCTAATCTGCAGGGACAGCTCTTTACAAAAAAAATAAACACTCAACTGTGTCTGGACGCTGTGTCGATCGTTGCTCCTCCACTCCTGTTCAGGCCGCGTCGCTTCCCACGTTGTAACCTGATCATAATAATAATAATTGCAACTTCTAGAACGCTTTGGACTTGATGGTCACAAAGCGCTGCACAGAGTTGTGGAGAGAACGGCATGTCAGCAACAACAACAATATATGAACGGCAAATCAACAACAATAATATGATGACACCTTCATCGTCGAAGGCGAACGGGAGGCGACGGAAGAAAATGAAAAACGCTCGATACAACTATCCCAAAAGAGCAGGTATTGAGAGAAATCCTCAACGCACTCATCATTGACGTTGATTGTAGAATAACAATTATATAAGTGACGTTTCGGGCAGTGTCCCTTCCGCAGAGCATAGAGAGAGAGCCCATAGAGGAAGTCAAGCGGTAGGATCTGTCCGCTGCATGCGCTATGAAGAAGGCTCATTACCCGAAGCATCGCCGGCGAGCGCGTCACTGTGAAGTGCGCTGACCGCGGCGTGGGAAACGCGGGGGAGGGTGGAGGGAAGGACGAATTTGGGTAAACGGCAGCACAATGTCACGTGAAGGACTCTTCATCATCAGGTTCTGTTCGCCCCGCTAAGCATTCGGGCCGAAATCATCGGCCCCCCGAGCCGGAGAGATAGATGATCGTTCCCGATAGCGCCCGGGCGGGGCAATAGCCGCCACTTTTTGTGCCGGGGCGCCTCGTGACCCTGCCGCTGTGATCTCGCGGGCTGAGACTCGAGAGGTCCACCCTTTCCCAGGGAGGACCTCCCCCCCCGGCTGGGAATGGGGGGGGGCGGTGGTACAGTGAGCAGCGTTGCCGAATAATAGCAAGAAGGGTCCGCGTTCGATTGTCTGGCTCGGGTGACGCCTTGCTGTGTGGAGTTTGCGTGTTCCTTCTCCTGCCCGCGTGGGTTTTTGCTGGGTATTTCTGTTTCCTCCCACAGTTAAAAGGCACAATGCCTAGGTTAATTAACTTGTTGACCAAATTGCCCCTAGTTCACTTTGAAGTACTAGCGTCCTATTCCAGGTATGGGCCAAGTTATCTACGATCTTGCTCACCTTTTGGACAACTGTTAAAAAGAGAGCTACGCAACGCAGCTCAACGGTTCCTTTCAGCTTTGAATGGAACCTCTGCTGCTGTATTCTGCGCGCAGGAGAGTTCTCCGCTGTTTGCGACCCCGGCGTGGCTGGGGCCTGACTCCACGTGGAAAGTCGAGCAAGGTTGCCATGTGGTTATAGTTTCTGCCCGTGTTTGCATTGCGTTATGTTGGCCGTAAAAGTTAATTTCCACAGCTTCCCCCCTATGCTCTCGCTGATAAAATATATACCCTACCGTTCATGTATTTATCTACGAATTATCGACAACTGTATGACTTTGCCGTGCATTAGGGCTATAAAGGTTTTATTCTTCACTCGTGTTAATGTTTCACAGTATTTTATTGATTACCTTGAGAGGACTACACGAGAACAACGCTTTCCTTGTGTGAAGGGAAAGTGCAAGAAGTGAGTTGTGGATGTCATTCATTATCAAAATGGGACACCGGTCCATTACAGGGCGTCGGCGCCAGTGCAGTCAGCAGGGCAATTAGCGTAAGGACGAGCTGCAGCAGAACACCTGTTGCTATAATTTGGCTTTGTTGAGACTGAACTTTATCATGTTCATTACAATTTAAGTATTACGATCCGATGTTTGGAGACTGGGTTTGATTTTGATCTTGTGACCTAACTTTACGGCTTGTTAGGAAATGCCACCCATGAAATCCTTAACGTTTGCATGCTCTCCCCGTGACCGCGTGAGTTTTCGCCGGGCACTCCGGTTTCCTCCCACAGTCCAAAAAACATGCTGCTGCATAGGTTTATTGGCTTGCAGACTAAATTGCCCGCAGTGCCCGAGATGGACTGGCGTCCCATCGTGGGTATATCCCTGCCTTGCGTTCTGTGTTTCGGGATAGGCTCCGGCTCACCGCGACCCTGTACAGGACTAAGCGATTTCTGACAATGACATGAGATGAGACAATGAGATGATATGAGACAATGACATGAGATGAGACAATGAGATGAGATGAGACTATAACCCGCCAAGCACATCCGTTCAATGTTGAAGTTTTTTTGAGAACGACTCGGAGGCGCGAGGCAATCGGAGAGGGGGAGGCAAGGCAGGCACGCGGTTCACCGGCGCCAATAATCGCCAGACACTGCGTCCTGTGTGTTGTGCTGCTATCGGACAATTAATTAATGAATGCATTGTATTGGTTGTGGGAGGGAACAGGAGAACTCGGAGAAAACCCATGCAGAACACGGGAAAACAAACGACATGGCGCGGCGTATAATGATCGCCACTAGGAGATTAAGGCGGGCTGGCGTGGTACTGACCACCCACCCCCTCGTGCGCTGTGCCGACCTTCACAGCCGCTCACCAACAGCACTTGGTCCAAAAGTCAATGATGTCGAAACGGGAGATCTTTGTCTCTCTCTCTCTCTCTCTTGTAGGACAGCACACACGCGATCGTCTCAAGAGGAAGATTCCAATCGAAGGTTTTTCTGCGGATCGGTTCGGTGAGGATGATTCCCTTCCGCAATCCTACGCTCCCTGGCACAGAGGGCGTGGCGCCACATGGGCGAACTGCGCTCTGCGAGACTCGTGATGTGGGTAGCGCTGTCGCCTCACAGCAAGAAGGCCCCGAGTTCGGTTCCTGGCTCGGGTACCTTTCTGTGTGGAGTTTGCGTGTTCTCTCTCGCTTCTCATGCCCACGTGGGTTTTCGCCGAGTGCTCCAGTTTCCTCCCACCGTCCAAAGACACCCTGCTTCCTAGATTTATTGGCCTGCTGAGTAAATCGCCCCAAAAAGTATGCCCTGCGATGTACTAAGAATGATAATTGTACTTCTAGAGTGCTTTTCACCCAAGGGTCACGAAGCGCTGCACAGAGCTGCGGAGAACTCGTGTCACATCCTGGGTATTTCATCGCCTTGCGCCCTCTGTCGGCCGAGATAGGCGCGACAAGGTACAGTGTAAAGCAGGTATTTTAAATGAATGAATGAGCCCTAGCGATGAGAACGACAAAGACACATCGAGCAGCACAGACTGGAAGGGTGAGTGCATGGAAGCCTCGTTTCCCCCCTTGATCAGTGTCTTAAGAGAAATTATTGGGGACGCAAGGGTATTAGGATGCGACCCATTAAACGTGGGGAACCCTGTCGTGACTGAGCGTCACACGTGATTTTCAAGCCCCTTTGCGGGTCCGTCCATCATTAAAGTCACCTGGCACAGCGTTAATATTCTGTAGGGTCAGGTGGTGCTAGCGAGTAGCAGCACGTGGTCAGTCAGTGTGATTAAGGTGGAGGGAATTGTTGAGCGATTTAACTCATTTTAACAGTTGTCCAACGGGGAAGGGCTCAGCAAGTTACAACATCTCAGGGCACTAGGGGAACTTTAGTCAGGACAATTAACCTATGAAGGCCAGCATGGCACACGAAAATGTGGGTGGCCAGCACCACACCCAGCCTCTATTGTCTCTCCAGTGGCAATGTTTACACACCACGCCAGGTACTCATTTGAAGTCAACCTAAGGATGGGCCAGGACCGGTTCTGAAAATCGTCAGTGGTGTCCGTGGCCGCGAGCGGGATTCGAACTCGGGCGGTCAGGTTCGTAGCACAGCGCGCTAACCACTGCACCACTGTTCGCCACGCTGCACACGTGACTTTCACCTCTGGGCCGGCGCCGCGCTCACACAGCCTCCTCAGTCATGGCTGTTAGGGCCAGTCATGGTCTCACGGTTGAGAGGTCACGGGTTCACACCTATCACGGTTGAGAGGTCACGGGTTCACACCGATCACGGTCTCACGCGGCCACAGTTACCCTGGTCAGAGGAATTACAGTAATTAGCGTCGCCTCGGCACGGGAAGCTAATCAGCGTCATCGTCACCTCTCTCAGAATTTCGAGAGATATTTTTCCCCTCAGGTCCTCAATGTATCCTATCGCACCCCTCAATGTCCTTTCAAACGTACTGATGTTCGTTTACACGGCTCAATGTGGCAAAGAACAGAGAAAGAACACTGTACATGGTTATCCCAAAAGAGCAGCTCTGGAGATATTGCTTTGCTGCCATATGCCGAGCGTCGCTCACCCAAAGAATCGCCCATCTGAGATCTCCCCTCTCCACTCTGGTAGCGGAGGTGGGGGGGCCCATGGTTCGGGCCGCGAGCGTCCGCGAGCACTCGCTCCCTCGAGGCCGATCTGTATTCATCAGAAACACAAGACGGAGCGCGCTCTTGTTTTTTTTAACAATATCATTAAATAAATTTTCAACAAAGTAGAACAAAGGTAAGGAGGGGGAAGGGTACAACCAGTGTTAGGTAAGAAGAGGACGAAGTGGGCAGAGAGTGAGATGGAGGAACCCAGAGACGTTTCCGCCTTCTCACAAGAAAATGATTGGACTTCTGGCGTTGCCACAGCTCTCCAGGCCACGTCCCCCCCCCAACCCCCTCACACACAGTCCGACCACCGGGGCCAGGGGGCCGTACGAGGAGAGAAACAATGGAGCGCTCTCGTCAAACCCCAAACGCGTCGCTCTCGCTCCGTGTCGGTTCAGGCCATGTGTTGACAGAAAGGGGTCCTGGGCCTTTCAGCATCTGTCAGTTCTATAGAATTCGGTTCCATCGAGTCCTGATGCTGATGATGATGAGAATTTCGTTCGGGCGAGTCTCGAAGCTGAATCTCAAAGCCGGTCCCAGAGTTTCCCTTGTTATGATTGTCTGCATGGGATTTTGCTGGATACTTCGGTTTTCTCCCACCGTCCAAAGGCACGCTGCTGCCTATGTTAGTTGGCCTACCGAGTAAATTGCCCCTAGTGCCCTGCGATGTACTGGAGTCATATCATGGATATAGCCCGGCCTAGCGCCATATTTCTGCCATGATGGACTCCGGCACCCCACGACCGAGTACAGAATTAAGCACGTACTCAACCGAGACTGTCCTTCTCAACGAGGTGTAACAAACTTAGCCTGGCTCCGTGCCTCCGATTCTTCAGCTCATTATAAACCAGGTGACATCGACCGACCTGGCCACTTGCCCCTCCTCTAGCAGTAAAACTTTTGACGGCACCGCAGTCGCATCACTCACGTCCCCACCACCGTCTGGGATCGTGCTGCTGCTGCTGTCACCATCCTGGAATCTAACCCAGACCATGAAGAAGTGGAACAACGTGGACCTCCAGAATCAACGCTTCGTTCGAGACCAACAGATCATCGCACCGCCTCCTGACAATTGACGTTCCTCCTCGAAGGTGCTGATGTTACCATCAGCTCACTCATTCACCCACTGCACCACCACGGGTGGAACCATCAGCTCACTCACCCACTCACTCTATCACCCATCCAAACACTTACCCACTCCACTACCATCAACCACATTATAACGCCATCAAGCTTTTGCGCACTTCCGCCGTATATAGATGCTGACAGATACATATTTATTATTACAGCAGAAAATACCCAGTGAGCTCGCAAGCTCTGAACGCGGGATTCCTGCGACACAAAGGAACGTTGGAAGTGACCTACGTAGCGAGGTATATGATCACAAGATAAATAAACTAACTTAACGCCAATTTGTGCAACGATCGATGACAACACTGAGATGGGACCAATCGTTGTTTTCCACAGGGCCTAGTTAATAAACCATGTTTATCTGCGCTCGTTAAACGAAGGAGGAGGCGGAGGAAAGTCAAAACCACCCCAACTCTGTCTCACGAAGCCCTCTCGTCGGGGCTAGCCGACCTTGCGACGTTGTCATCCAGATCCTGAACATATGTTGCTGTCTTTCCAATAATAGCCCTGTTTATAGCGGAGAACAAGGTCACGTCTTCAATGCATTGCCAAGAGCGCTGGGTCAAACACATGTCTGTGTTGGAGGGACCCTCGATGTGTCACCGTGAGCGTATTTGTGGAGCCTCGCTGTGAATGAGTTACAGCAGCAGGGCTCCCTGTGGCGCCCTGAAGGCTTGTCTCTTCGCACCAGCGACGCGAGACGTTTTCGCCTGAAGGGCATAAGCCAATTGGAGCTTTTACGTGTCATCCTTGCACAAGGACCATGCTAATCTTCTCTGTATCGTTCCAATTTTAGTATATGTACTGCTGGAGCGAGTACCCAACTGGAAAGGCAGTTCAGCCAGTTAGTATGGAAGCTGGGAGGCACGGTTAAGCTACGTAGCTCTCGTTGACAGATGTCCAGCGGTGAGTGGTAAGCAAGTTACAACGTCGCAGGGCGTAGGGGGTAATTTGATCAGGATAGCATTTAATTTAGTCAGGACAATGTGTTTGGCCTGTGGTGGGAAACCAGAGAACCCGGTGAAATCCCACGAGGTCACGGGGAAACATAATAAAACCCTTGCTGTGAGGCGACAGCGCTACTCACAGCTGCTCAGTTGACGACTGCATCAGAAAGATGAATTCTCTAAAGTGCGGTGAAAGTGCAATATGCTGCGTGTTTTATTTTAAACATTGTGATTGATTTAATGGTTGTCTGTTAACTGTGCTGTGGGCGGCGTGGTGGCGCAGTGGGTAGCTCTGTCGTCTCACAGCAAAATGTCTGAGTTCGGGTCCCGGCTCGGGTGCCTTTCTGTGGAGTTTTGCGTATTTTTCTCTCACCGTGCCCGCGTAGGTTTTCGCCGGGTACTCCGGTTTCTCTGCCACCGTCCAAAACACGCTGCTGGTCAGGTTAATTGTGCTGCTGAGTAAATTGCCACTAGCGCCCTGTGTTCTTATGGCGTCACATCCTAGGTATAACCCTGCCTTGCGCCCTCTGTCTGCCGTGATCGGCTCCGCTCCTCCATGACCCTGTATAGGATAAAACGGGTGTTAATAATGGTGAAGATGATGAACTGTGATGTGTCTGATGCATCTCGTGCTGATTGGAGCTTTGTTTCTTTGAGATTTTAAACTTAACTTTCCTTTTATCTCGTGTTGCGACTTCCAGTCTAAAATTCGAATTGACATTAGCCACACCGATAAGATTGGTGTAAAATTCAATTTATGATAGATTTAATCATTAGACTGTTATCTACTGCTATTTAGAGATATTTTATATCAGTTCGCCTGTTTAATACGTTCTCGTTTATGTTTATGAAGTTGTTTATTTATTTACTAACGAGCTCACCATGCCCACTATACAGCTGTCAAAATGAGTTACAGAGCACAACGGTTTATTTCCATATGAAATACACACCGAGCGAGTTTATGAAGATATTTATAGTCAATCCCCTCCTCTCACCGCACTACAGGGCACGTCGGTCATTGGTGTTGTTTGACCATACTTCACCACGATGGCCATTGCGGGTTGGTAAAGGCAGCAGCCCCCAGCACGCAAAGAGCCCTTGACACTGATGGGTGGGAATGGAACTCATGTGACTGGATTCAAAGCGCCGAGATCCATTAAGCGGCTCTCCTCCATTCGACCGACCAGGGACAGACTGAGATAGATTTGTCACCGCGAAAACAGAGACACGGATACGGAGGCGTAGCATCGAGGTGGGAGGGGGGGAGTCCGCCAGGCGGTCAGCCAGCGCCAACCCGCCAAGCACTGCCTCCCATATATTACGATGTTATCCGCTTATGAATTAACGAGTGTTTTTTTTTAGTAGTGGGAAGAAACCGGAGAACCCAAAAGACACCCACGCAAAAGAGGGGGACTCACAAACTCCACGCAGAAAGGAACTCGAGGTGGGAACGAAACTGCTGCGGACACAACTTCCTGTGAGGCGCAGACGTTACCAACGTAGATAACCTGCCACGCTTCATGCCATGAAGCATGGAATGAAACACAGATAACTGAAAAAAAGTTTCGAGTTCCTTCTTGTGTGCTACGCGTCTCCTTTGGTAGCCCTGAACCTCCAGTGGGAATTCCACATCATCATGGTGGGAATCTTGACAAAACACCACTGCTGATATTACTACAAAATAAAACCCTAATTTACTGACGGTGGGAAGAAGAAGAAGAAGAAGACCCCGCAAGATTTGATCTCACAGCATTTGAAACTCTGACGCGCCGGTTCTTTTCGTGTTGAGCACCGCGCTGGGAAATTGGACACGAAAATAACATAAAATCCTGTTGGCACGGTTTAGGAATTTCAGTTGCACAACGTGACTCGGGTCATTTGGGCATCCCACGTGCCAAGGCCCTTTCTGCTGAAGCGAGGCGACTTCTTGACCTTCAATAAAACGAAGCGCATTCCCTATAATTACATTCGTGCGCATTGCTCACCGGAGGGGCGCATGGGTTCCACAGACAGCTACTTGGGTCGTTGGGGCTACGGTGCGGGCCGTGGGTTTTTATAATTCCGGCTGCCACTAGCGAGCTTAACCATGGCCAGAGTAACACGGTGCAGTATCTGTGGAGAGGGGTGGACGCACCTTGCCCTGGGGGGTCAACCTGTCGGTTACAACTCTACGGGGCAGTAAGACAGAGCGCGCGGGAGCGACTGACAACCCAGAGCCGTATTTTTGTTTAAGAGGTCTATAATGTCCAACCGAAAGTCCCGTCTCTGCATTATTCTCGAATGTTTCACGATGTTTTCCTGGCCAGGCTGTTTCACTCACCCTCAGTCGCGAGAGAGATTCTGCAAGTTAAAATCTTCGGATTTGTTAAAATGTGATTCACTGGCTGGACAAAATTATAATTTTAAAAAATGTGATTCGTAACAGGATTTGCGTTATATCGCATGCAGACTGTAAATGTTGCTGCACAGGGTGGTGTAAATATCCCGTGACCCCCATTTAGTCATACACAACGAATGTACTGTGCCAGGAACGCCTCGTATATTTGTGTTTATATCTGTCCTCACTAAATTGTCCCCGTGTCCTGAGATAATAATAATTATTGCACTTCTGGAGCGTTTTTCACCCGAAGGTCACAAGCGCTGCACAGAGCTGTGGAGAGAACGGCATAGCAACAACAACATGAGAACGGAAGAATCAGCAACAATAACTTTTTTTTTATTTCCACGTTGTTGCGGAAGAACGTGAAAAATATGATCTGACTTTCATCTAAAAGTTAAAATGCAAAATTATCAGTGTTTATAATACAGATACTGGGAAATAATTAATGTAACATGTATCGTATAGTAATAATAACTGCACTTCCAGAGCGCCATCACCTGCACAGAACTGTGGAGAGAATGCCACATCAACAACGATATAAGAATGGCAAATCAGCAATAACGTTTTTTTTTGTAGTTTTTTTTGTCGGAACTGTGGAGAAAATGGCATGTCATCACAATCTGGAAGTTCAACTGAAAGTCAAATAGTGGCACTAAATTATAGAAGGACACAAAATAAGCGATAAACAATTCTAAAACAAAAAAGGAAGAAATAAATGTTCCCGAGCAGGCGTATGTCGGAAGAGAGCCATCATCCTGGAACGACAACACTGAAACGAATCAACAGTCCCAGCCAGAGGACTTGAAAGCCCTACGGAGTAATGACAGAGAACGGAAAATCAGCAACATTTTTTGGGGGTTCTTTTCCTTTTGTACAAATCCGAGCTGTGGAGAGAACGGCATGTCAACAACAACATCAAGACAGTTCAACTGAAAGTCACACAGTAGTGATAAATTATAGGACACAAAGTCAGCACAAAATTAATAAAAAAAAATATTCTTCAACAAACAAGGAATGAACAAATGTTCCCGAGCAGACGCAGGTCAGAAGAGAGCGAACATCCCCGCACTGCACCACTGAGCCGCATCAACAGTCCTAGCCAGAGGAAGGAATACATGTTCCGGTGCAGGCGCAGATCGGAAGAGAGCTAGCATCCCGGCATTACAACACTGAGCCGCATCAATAGTCCTAACCGGAGGACTTGAAAGCTTTACGGAACAAGTGAGTTTTGAGACGAGATTTGAAGATGGCCAAGAACTCGGCTGAATGAATCTCCAGTAGAAGGGCATTCCAGAGTCTTGGAGCAGCACGCGAGAAAGCTCTGTCACCATCAAATGGAGGTGCGACCTGGACATATGCAACAAGCCCGTTTTGGAGGATCGAAGTTGTCACGTTGAGGAGGGTGCCTGAAGTAGGTCACGAATGTATGTCGGAGCAGCGCCAGTGAGAGCCTTGTAGTCGGAAAGGAGGATCTTGAATTCAATCCTGTACTTTACAGGTAACCAGTGGAGAGATATCAGTACTGGGGAAATGTGATCGTGCATGGGTGTGCGAGTGAGGATTCTAGCAGCCGCATTCTGCATACGTTGGAGACTATTGATCAGGTATGCAGGGGTGCCAGAGAGCAGAGCATTGCAGTAATCAATTTGTGGGGAGATGAAGATGTGCATTAGCTTCTCAGCATCAATGGGCAACAAGATGTCACACAGTCTGGCTATATTTCTGAGATGGAAATAGGCTACCTTCATCACCTTGTTGATGTGTGTCTCGAAGGTGAGTGAGGAATCAAGAGTTACACCCAGACTCCGAACTGCCTTAGTAACATCAATGGTCTGGTCGTCAAGCATCAATTGGATAGGTTCAGCCTTGGACAATTGGTGTGGGGTTCCGACAAGCAAAACTCTTAGATAATATGAATTGAGCCAGACCTTCACAGATGACATTGAGGATGGTATGCAAAGACCAGACGCAATGATGGATGACTTTGCATGGATATAGATTTGGATATCATCGGCATAGCAATGGTAGCTGAGATTGAGGCTGCGCGGGATATGGCCAAGTGGTTGTATGTAGATGCTAAAGAGGGGTTCGCCAAGACCTGAACACTGAGGAACTCCAAATAAAACAGGATGGATCTCTGTGTTCTGTCCTCTGAGGCTGACAAACTGCTTCCATTCAGACAGGTAGGAGCTTAGCCAATGCAGGGCACTACCAGAGACCCCTATACCCTCCAGTCGCTCACTACCAGAGACCCCTATACCCTCCAGTCGAGCAGTTTCAGTACTATGGCCGAATCTGAACCCAGGTTGGAAGGGATCGAGGAGGTCATTGTAGGTATCAGTCAGAATGCTGGAAAGATGGCTGGTATGGGCACAGTCAAGTGCCTTCCAGTAACGGAGGATTTGTTTCTTAAAGATTTGACGATGAACATTTGCCTTGAGATCCCGGAGTTCAGTAGTATACCACGAGGATGGCTTTCTGCCTGAGACATAGCGTGATTTTAATGGGGCCCAATCATCACATATGCTTGATACCATGTTATTGTCCATTTCTGCTGTCACATCAGAGGCAAAGTGAGCCGAAGCAGAGAATGAAGTACTATTGATTGCTGCGGTAACTATGTCTGGAGTGATGGAGTTAAGATTCTGAAATTGGATATGGCGCTTGGTGATGGAAATGGGAGGCTGTACTTGATGATGAACCCACACAGCGGAGTGATCAGACAAACCAGGATCAGTGACGGACAGGTTGGTTACCGATATGCCCCATGAGCAAACCAAGTCGAGGGTATGGCCACATCTGCGAGTTACAGATGTCACGTGTTGGGTGCAGCCAACTGAGGTCAGAGTGCCCATGAGATCTTTAGCAAGAGGGCTCTTTAGAGAGTCAACATGAATGTTAAAATCGCCAAGAATCAGGATCCTTTCAGAACTGGAGCACATCTTAAAAAGCAGCTCAGACAGTTCATTGACAAAATATATGGAGGCTCAATGTGTATAATATTACAACAGGTTTTACCGTATCTGGCGATTATGCAGGTGTTAAAATCTTAACACCTGCATAATTGGCAGGCAATTATGCAGGTGTTAAGATCCCAAACACCAAAATAGACACATTTTACAATGCGTCCAGTTTGCAAAAGCCACACATACTAGTGGCAAAGTATGCAAACAGGTATCTTTGATAACTTATGCATTGTCCTTCAACTGACCGACCTTCACCTGGCAGTGACTTCCGTTTGAGCCTATTTGCCAGTGTCAGCCGTTTTCAAAAGGCAGTCAGCTCAGGACAATGCGGCCTCAATGCTTTATAGCTTAGGTGGAGCTGTTAACGCTATGGGTACTTAACATGCAGGTGTTAAGATCTTAACACCTGCATAATCGCCAGATACGGTAAAAGCTGTTGTAATCTTATATTTGTATACTGGCAAAAAAGTACCCATAACGTTAACAGGCTCAATGTGGATGGTAGAGAAGTATCAATTTCACAGTTTGAGCTGACCTCCAATTCAGAGACATATGCTTGAATGAATTGAAGGTCGGCGACGGAATTAGTCGGATGCTGGCAGACAGATGGTGGAGAACTGCTTGGCCGCCACCATGGCCATTTGAACGAGCCTTCTGATGGAATGCAAAGTCTCAAAGTAGGGCCTGATTCAATGTGAGATAATCACCTTGATGATGCCAGGTCTCTGTTAGGCAGAATAGGTCCGGACTGTTGTCCGAGATCAGCTCAGCGATGAGTGGGGATTTTTCGGTGTTCAGAAAGCGCACATTGAGCAGGGCAAAGTGGGTTTCTGTTGCAGGAAATGTTTGTGCTGCAAGAGGAGGACGAACCAGCACTCTTTGAATCAAGCAACGTCGAGCTGCAAACGACCTAACTTGTTGTTTCCTTGGTAGCCGATATGTAGGGCTTAATACGTGTTTCCCTACAAACACACGTAATTCTCTCTGTATCTCCCTAAACACACCTGTTCGTCTCTCCGTGTCTCTCTGCACACAGACGAGATGTAACTTACTTACCCCTCCCCGCTGGACAACTGCTAAAAAGAGCGATACAGCTCAACGGTTTCTTCCAGCTTAAATACAAAACTCACTGACTGTTCACAAATACAACAGAAGGAAATCTGGGTCAAAACAGTCATCAGGAGGCACACTAGGTGACGGCTATCCCGAAAGAGCAGCTGTCATATGCGTCAGGCGTGAAATCCTAAATAAGAAACGTTCTATGAAGGCATTGCACCCTTGGTACAGTATTTCCCCATAGTGCGAGTAAGTCTGCTATTATAGATAATAACGATATACGGCCCTTTATTATTCCACTGCTGGACGAAGGCTCCTCCGACTCTACATTTACAGTTGGGGGGGAGGGCATTAAGACCACGTGGGCTGATGACCAAGGGACGACCGTTTATGTATACATCACACTCCGTTGATGTTAGCTGTGGCCAGGAGTCAAAAACACAGGTCACTGGGTGCACGAAGTGCCTTGCACGGACCCACCGCTGCAGCCATCTGTGGTTTTGCGCGACGACTACGAGAGTGGTTGCCCTGCGGAGAAGGAGGATGTTTATATTCACATGGTACGAATTGCGCTTCAAGCGCTGTAGAATGAGTAACTCCCACACTGTCTTCGCAAGCAGCAAAGCATCCACAACCACGCGTTAACAATTGACCAAGCTCTGTGGTCATATATGGGAATATCCATCACCAAACTGTGCTACGGGAATGTGAAATTTCCACCACGGGCTTGGGGCCTGCAACGGAGAAGCGCTCGCGTGTGAAAGCCATTGACTTTGATCTCTATTTTCTTTCAACATTCCCGAGCGCTTAATCTTTACTTCATCTACTCACAAATCGATTGCTGCAACGCACTGCTCCTTAGCACCCCTGCCTACCTGATCAATCGTCTCCAACGTGTGCACAGTGCGGCTGCTAGAGACCTCACTCGCACACCCATCCATCATTACATATCCCCAGTACTTATGTCTTTCCAATAGTTACCGGTTAAATACTATTGAATTTCAAGATCCTCAATTCTCACCTACAAGGCTCTCACTGGCGCTGCTCCGACATACATCTGTGACCTACTTGAGGCACCCTCCTCAACACGACAACTTCTATCCTCCAATACGGGCGTGTTGCATGTACCGAGATCGCACCTCCATTCAATGGGTGACAGAGCCTTCTCGCGCGCTGCCCCCAGACTCTGAAATGCCCTTCCATTGGAGATTCTATCAGCTGAGTCCTTGGTCATCTTCAAGTCTCGTCTTAAGCCTCACCTGTTCCGTAAGGCTTTCAAGCCCTCTGGCTAGGACTGTTGATGCGGTTCAATCTCTACCGACCTGCGCCTGTTCGGGAACATTTATTCCTTCCTTGTTTGTTGAAGAATTATTTTTATCGTTTATTTTATGTCCTGTAATTTATTGCTACAATTTGACTTATATTTGAACTGTCCTGATGTTGTTGTTGACATGCCGTTCTCTCCGCAGCTCTGTGCAACGCTTTGTGACCCTCGGGTGAAAAGCGCTCTAGAAATACAATTATTATTACTGTAACCCTGCATCGCTCCGCGTGCATCTCGCTCCGAATCACATCTCAAGGACACGCAGCTCGTGGCTAGTGCCTCCCATCGGCGTTCCCAGGGGATCACGGATCAGCCCTCGTCATCACCTCGCTGCCGTTGCAGCTCAACTCTAACCTCGCTACCCTGGAGTTTCTCTGCGCCAAATCTCAACTTTATCATCATCATTGTCAATGTCCGCTTAATCCTGTACAGGGTCGCGCGCCCTCTGTCTGCCTATCCCGGCAGACAGAGGGCGCAAGGCGGGGCTGTACCCAGGATGTTATGCCAATAAATCGAAGGGCACTGGGGGGCAATTTACTCAGCAGGCCAATTAACCTCGGCAGTAGCGTATCTTTGGGCAGTGGGAGGAAAATGGAGTTCTCGGCGAAAACCCATGCGGACACGGGAAGAGAACATGTAAACTCCACACAGAAAGGCACCCGAGTCGGGAATCGAACCTTGGACTTCTTGTAGTGAAGCGACAGCGCTACTCATTGCGCCACCGCGCCGCCCACTCCGTGTCTCTTCTTCTCCCTCCAAATCCGCGTGACCGGTACGGTTGCCACCTGTCCCGGTTTTTGCTGGAATTGTCCTCTTTTAGAGGCGACTGTCCCATGAAATCTGTACTGCTTTTCGGGACATTACATATCCAGGGTTTATTTTTTATCACTGACACTAAGTTCAGCGTCTCGCTTAACGCCACAATACCTCTCAACCACCCTGAATATAAGAACTACTAGTGGACATGTGGGCGGCGCGGTGGCCCAGTGGTTAGCGCTGACGCCTCACAGCAAGAAGGTCCCGGGTTCGAATCTCTCGGCTCGGGTGCCTTTCTG